>WAAB01010393.1:0-10765 GCA_013389865.1 Piaya cayana | reverse complement strand
GGCCATTTCCTCTTGTCCTCTTGGTAAAGTATTTAAATTGTCATTTCCTCTTGTGAAAGTATCTAATTTTTCTTTTTAAATTAAAACAACAGCAGCAGGATTACTTCATAGAATCATGGAAACACGGACTGGCTTGGGTTGAAAGAGACCTCAAAGCCCATTCAGTTTCACCTCCCTGCCATGGTTAGGGACATTTCCCACTGGATCAGGGTGCTCAAAGCCTCATCCAACCTGGCCTTGAACACCTCATTTCAGTACAGGTTTCTACATTCCTGAAGCAAAAGAAAGCATATTTGCATATAGTGAGTCGTATCTTTAACCAGTGCACTTCTATGTTTCATTTCAAAAGTCTCCTCTCCTTTGTTTTCTTCACCAAAAAGGTTGTCAAGCACTGGCAGAGACTTCCCAAAGGCAGTAGGGGAGTCCGCACCCTTGGAGGCACTTAAAAGCAGTGTGGATGTGGCATTTAAGAATGTAGTTTAGTGGTGAACTTGGCAATGTTAGGCTTGATCTTAAAGGTCTATTCCAGCCTAAACTATTCCATGATTACGTGATCCTCCACTGAGCACTTGGTCACCTATATTCCTTTTCAGCTCTCTCAAAAAGTTTGCAAGCAGGCACTTGACGGTATGTTTTTTTCTCAACAGAACATGAAGAATACAAAACTGAGATAAAGTGGATGTTGTCAAACTACTGAGGTCTTGGGAATTCAATCTACGATATTTGAGAAAACAGCCCAAATAACCTCTGAACCACTGGAGATCATTTTTGAGGAGTCCTGTCAGAGAAGTGACGTTTCAGGACCAGAAAAAGCCAAACATGCCAAAAAAATTTAAAAAAAAAAAAATTGAAGATGGAAAATTACAGATCAGTCAACACATTTTTATGCCTGAATAAAAATAATCAGATTCCAGCCACCTAAAAGCAAAAGCAGCAGATAGCAACGCGCAAACAGATCAAGGCCTGGAGTAAGCTTAGTGTGTCTCAATTTCTGAGATAACAACTTTAAATTTAGGAAGAAATGTGCTGAAATGGAAACTCTTTAAAAGGTTCTCTTTCTTATAAATAATGGATTTACCCAATAGACAGGAAACAAAAGAGAAAAAGAGAAGATTAATTTGGTTTTCATCTGTAGTGGGGAAAGTGAGAAAGGCTATCTAACGATGTATCTCAGTATATGCATCTTCCTTTTACTTTGCTCTTTTTTTTTCTTACTTTGAAAAAGCTCTAAAATAAGCTTTTCAGATTATGACTAATTTCTATTAAAGTTATTGAAAAGTTAATACTCTTTTCATAAAGTCAACCTGGAGGTGACCTACAGGAAAGCTGGGGAGGGACTCTTCACAAGGGCATGGACTAATAGGATGAGGGAGAATGGCTTTAAATTGGGAGGGGGAAAATTTAGATTAGACATTAGGAAGAAATTCCTCATGAGGAGGGTGGTGAGGCCCTGGCTCAGGTTGTCCAGAGAAGCAGTGGCTGCCCCATCCCTGGAGGTGTTCAAGGCCAGGTTGGATGGGGTTTTGAGCCCCTGATCCAGTGGGAGGTGTCCCTGCCCATGGCAAGGGGTTGGAACTAGATGGGCCTTGAGGTCCCTTACAACACAACCTGTTCTGTAATTCTATGATTCAGAAGAACCACTCTCATGTATTTAAATGGCAGTTATTATCAGCAGTGATCACACTATGCTATGAGGAAAAGAACAAAAGTTTGTTATTTGCCTAGATACAACACCTACAGCAACTAAATTTGTAAGGACAGCACTACAAGGAATCTCAGAGGAGTGGACACAAGCCTCAGCTCTGCAAACTGCTGCTCTCAATGCATCTTTATGATCCCTGCCCTGAGCCATCACAAACACCATCCTCCAGGACTCCTGATTTTCCACAAACACCATCGTAAGCTTTCCTTACATTGAAATTTTGTCGTTACATCAACATTTCAAATTCCATCTAATTTTTGTCCATTTCATCTAACTAGAAAGTAGATTTGCTATAAAAGAAAAAGGTCAGAGTAGCTTAGGCTGTTCAGTTGTAGAAGCAGTCATTGCCTTGGGGGCAGAGTGGATGTGGGACCAGAAGGCAGTATACGACAGTGCTGTAACAGGCAGAGCAGGATTATTCTAGCATTAATTCAAATAATTTCACCATAAACAGTCCTATAATAAAATGAGTCATTCTGCACTTCGAATTCTCTCAGCTCTGTTCACTTATTAAAGCTGAAGCTGAACCTGGCATTAAGATCACAGCAAGGCTTCAAGCAACATTCAAATGGAAATCTCAACATTTGACAAGAATAAGGTTTAGCACCTGTACAGATGGAGATGACATTTTTCCAGGTGCACAAATAGATCTTTATCAGCCTTAGAAATAAAGGAAGAACATCTGAAAATGTTACACTGTGCCTCATTTATTCTAAGTTTCATAAGCTAAAACAAAACAGAACAGAACAAAATATTTCACTGCCCCCTTAGTATCTTCACAGATGAAACAAAGCTGGGCAAGAGTGTGGATCTGCCTGAGGGTGGGGAAACTCTGCAGAGGGACCTGGACAGGCTGGATCCATGGGCTGAGACCAGTGGGATGAGGTTCTACAAGACCAATAGCTGAGTCCTGCACTTGAGACATGACCTGCAGCTCCAGCCTTGGGGAAGAGAGGCTGGAGGACAAGGACTTGGGGATGTTGGTCAACAGAGGCTGAACATGAGTCAGCGGTGACCCAGGTGGCCAAGAAAGCCAATGGGATCTTGGCTTGGATCTGAAACAGCAGGGCTAGCAGGAGCGGGGGTGGGTTGTGCCCCCAAATCACAACTGGCAAGGCTGCACATCAAATCCTGGGTTCAGTTTTGGGCCCCTCACTCCAAGTAGGACATGGAGGGGCTGGAGCCCATCCAGAGAAGGGAATGGAGCTGGGGAAGGCAAGGGAGAACAAGGGTTATGAGAGGTAGCTGAGGGACCTGGGGTTGTTTAGCCTGGAGAAAAGGAGCTTGAGGTGAGACTTCATCACATTGCAACAGGCTCGAAAGAAGGTTGTAGTGAGATATGTGCTGGTCTCTCCTCCCAGTGACAGGAGATAGAACGAGAGGAAATGGACTCAGGTTGCATCAGAACACGTTCTGGTTGAATATCAGGAAAAATTTCTTCCTGTAAATGTTTCTCAGGCACTGGCAGAAGAGCCCAGGGAGGTGGTGAAGTGCCCATTCCTGGAGCTGCTTAAAAGATGATCAGATGAAGTGTGGATGGTTTAGTAGTGGACAAGTACAGTTGGACTTGATGATCTCAAAGGTCTTTTCAACCAAGTGATTCTTAGATGCTGTGACTCTATAAAGCTGAAAAAAATGTATTATCCCATGTTTAAGATTTGCAACCAAGGAGATTTGTAGCGGAGAATGTTTTTTATTTCCAACTTATCAATTATACTTGGCAAAAAGGAATTAAGTTTTTGAAAGAAAGCAAGTATCTATGTCCTCAGAACTGTATTTGATCTATCTGTATAAGTAGCTATGCTAATTATTTTAATTTAAATAGATAGAACTAGAGTATCACTGAATGCTAAACACTGTGCCTTGTATAAAATTTTTTTTCTAACAAACTTGCAGACTCACCTAAAGCCCTAAATTTCTCCATTGATTTCAATAAAATTAAAATTTGGTTTTGTTTTGGTTACTTCTTGAAAAAAAAAGATTCCTTGTAGCTTCTAATATTTAGGTGATTACCTAGATGTGGTTTTACTTGGAAAGACTCTTTAATACTTCTCTAAGTCCTCTTTTGAAATGCCCACCTTTCTCCCAGCATTCAGAATCTGAAATACCAGAGAGATGGTAACATTTGGAAATACATACTAGGCAGCTATAGAACAGTTGTTTAACTGGAGAAAGCCTTAGGCTCAAAGGCTGAACATGATTTTGGTCTTCTCAGCCTGGGACCACATTTTAACACCATTTGCACATGCTCACTGCTGTCGTCTTGCCTTATTCTTTCTCAGTATCTGTTCAGACTGAATTGTTATGAATTCCTGTCTGCTTTTTTTCATCTCAGCTATGTTTCAAATGGCAAAGTTCAGGTCTATAATGCAGTTTTTCAGCACAGTCTTGAATCTATTTTTGGCTTGCTCTTCCTAATGGGACATGGGGAGCAACTGATTCATTTTAGGTCATGGCTTGAGAAATGGTATCTCAGGCAACTTCTCACCAACTTGCTGGAAGAAATTTATATTATGCAGCCAGCTATGTGTTCTTTCACTCCTCTTGCCCACAGCTAAAGTATTTTTACTTGAAACTTTCCAACTGGGATTCAGCATGAGGCATAAATCACATTTAGAGCATTGTCTCATAGCTAAGAGCTTTAAAATTTAAGAAGTATTGAAAACACATCATAGGACTTGAAGGTTCAGGCAACTTTAGCTATAGGCAGTACTTCAAGTCCTGTCTTCACCCACAAGAACACAGTAATGAGTGCATTTCTTCTTGGATTTTATATGGATAACTATGCTCCTAACACGTATGGCTCTTCTAATTTGATAAAACACAGCATCTCACAAAGCCAATTGCAACCTTGCTCTGCAAAATGCTTCTTTGTTTTACTGCATTTTTGAGTATTTTTAACCAGCTATTGATTTTTTGGGGGGATGTAGCAATGACTACAGATTCAGCCATTCATCTGGGATATTGCAGGCTTCAAAATGTTTTCCTGAAGTGAAATAACCCTCTTTTGGCATTGCCAAATGAAGATTACAGGTTGCGCTGTTGTCTGAACTTGAACCAATTTACAAGAGATTGATTTCTGGGTTTTTTTCTGCTTTTGTCTTGTCTCTAGTATTTTAACCATATTTCTAGTCTTCTACTGCTGTTCCTTAGCTATTTGTTTAATCATTGTTGTCGATGCCTGACATAGTTTCTCTAATAACACATGTAGGAAGGTCTAATGGAGCTCCTGAGATTACAGGAAAGGCAAAGCAGGATCATAGCTCAATACAGAATCACAGCATCAGTGTATTGTAAACCACATACAGCACTGCAAACCAGATAGTCATGCTGTAAACCAGTCTACATGGCAAAGTGGGAACTCCAGCAAGATTGTCTTGCAGGTGGAGGAAGCACGCTGACTAAAGGACTGAGCATCTAGACACTGTGGTCTGTGTGATGTTAGAAAGTTTTTTTTCCTCTTCAGTTCTCCTTTACTGAATATACATGTCTTTTTCTTTAAGTGGGTATTGGGTGAGCTTTTCATCACTAAAATAAGTATTAAACTGCAATAAATTTAGCGCTAAATTTTAATATTAATCTAGAAATTTTATAAACCTACAAATTTATCCTAAATTTCTTCAGGAGTTGGTAGTAGTAGTTATTTTGCCTTCTCTACTAGCCTCTATTTGCTAACATGACCAGTATCTTTGCACAACAAAATATGCCTGTCCATTGTTCTTTTCTGTTCTGTGAGTCATCTCAGCTTCAACTTTGCTTTTTCCTTTCCTGTACTATAAAACCCAGAAGTGCTTATGATTCACGACTAATAGTCATGTTGACTCTTACAGTTATCTTTGCTTGTTGACCCAAGTAGTTTTATATAGTTACAAAATTCTGACCTCACAATCCATTAGATCAATGGACAAATCTTGAAGTGCTTCCACGACCCATGCAATCATCTGGTTGGAAAAGACCTTTGAGATCTTTAAGTCCAAATGTACCTGTCCACTACTAAACCATACCTCTGAGCATCACATCTACCCATTTTTTAAAATACCTCCAGGGATGGTGACTCTACCACCTCCTCGGTCAGCCTCTGCCAGTACCTGGGAACCCTTTCACTAAAGAAAGTTTTCCTAATATTCAATCTAAGCTTCCCCCTCTCGTCCTATCACCTGTCACTTGGAAGAAGAGACCAACACCAAACTCACAACAACCACTTTTCATGAAGCTGTAGACAGTGATGAGGTCTCCCCTTAGCTTCATTTTCTCCTGGCTGAACAGCTCCAGGTCCCTCAGCCATTCCTCATAACACTTGTTCTCCAGCTGCTTCACCAGCTCTGTTGCCCTCCTCCACTGCAAGGCCCATTGCCTCAATATCTTTCTTGTGCTGAGGGGACCAAAACTGAGCCCAGGATTTGAGGTATGGCCTCACCAGCACTGAGTACAGGGTAAGGATGACTTCCCTGCTCTTTCTGGCCACACAATCGCTGGTACAAACCAGGACATTGTTGGCCTTCTTGGTCACCTGGGCCACTGTCGACTCATTTTCAGCCACTGTTGACCAGAATCCCCAGGTCCTTCTCTGCCAAGCAGCTTTCTGGTTGCTCTTCCCCAAACCTGAAGCTGTTTGTGTTTGTTGTGTCCCAAGTGCAAGACCCAGCACTTGGCCTTGTTGAACTTCATACCCTCGGTTTCAGCCCACCTACCTAGCCTGTCCAGGTCTATCCCTCTGAAAACTCTTTCTTAGGGGACTGGTTTTAGGTCTTTGCCAAGTTCTCAAGGAAATTTCATTGTTCTCCCTAAGACTGGGACTTGTATCTCCATAACCCTTGTGTCTCTTCAAATATGAAGTTTCCACTTCTTCATTTCCTTCCTTGCACACGTAGTAGACACTGACTTAAGAGTCTTCTTAGAAGCAGAACATCATTTCTTTTAGCATTAGAAATGGAAATAAATTTTTAAAAAAGTTTTGAAACTGCAGATATACTTCTTATTATAGCACCTTCTGTTGCTAAGCATCTCGTTCTTCAGATCCTCCCTAGTTCCTTAGACATTTCTATTAGATCATCTTAGTTTTATTCTCTGTCTCTGTTCTACATTTTTACTCTTTGGTCAAAAAAACCATCTCTTTAGGTTCTTCTGGATGTTAAGCATCTCAGATGCTTAGAGTGAATCTTTCTGGCAGTCGTCTTTGACAGTGTTCATGTCTCCATTGAAGCATACCCACTGATGAGACCTTTTCTCCATTCCTGTCTGTTCTTTCCGGAGTCTCCTATTGACCCTGTACAATTATATGAGGAACTGACTATGTGCACCATAAAATTCCAAATACTGCAATACTCAGAAACTAGATCTTTACAGTCAGTTTATTCTACTTATTTCAGCTATCGATGAACAAATTTTAAACTTGTATTTATTCCCAAGTGATCTTTACTTAAATTCATCCCCCCTCCCAACAGCCTTCTTGTTTTGTAAGCTCTCAATATCCCAAGAGGATACAAGCGTTAAGAATTCTTTTCCCATTAACATTGCTCACACTTAGAACTGCCTTCTGATTCCTCAAATGGCAATGGGAGGAATCTGCAGAACAGTGAACAATTTCAGTTCCAGTTGAAATGAGAAATTGTGGAGGAGTCATGGTCTCCTCCATTTCCTCCTCCATCCTACTACCAACATTAGAAGTGGGAAAGGAAAAAGCTGGTTGGGGAGTCATTTGAAGCATATATATATAAGTGTTTGTATATATATGTAATCTGAATCATACATCCTTTTTCTGTTATTTCAATCACCAAAATGTCAAGTTCTTTTTATTATGATTTCTCATACAAATAGCTTCTTTGCTTCCCATCTATTCTGGAAGTATTAATAACAAAAGAAACAATCTATAAACTTGTCCATAAACTTGTGACAATGTCACTCTTTTTGGTTTTAAATATATGACTTAGCAGTGTATGGTGCAGACTGCCTTTTCCCAAATAAGTTCCTCCAGAGACCATATTGACTTCAGGCACAGAAAGTAAATGTTTAATTCTTCAGTCTTCAGAGCTATTTCCCTGATCTTATGTTTTATTTAAGACCAGTGAAGAAGTACATTTTAAGTTATAACAAATCCTTCTTGACTACTGGAATTCTGGATTATTAGTTTGAGTTACAGTTGTGTCAATCCCAAACAGACATCTGGTCTTGCTTGTTAAAGTCATTTTAATGAGCTCAGTCCCATGCTTCCCCTGTTGTCTGATCTCAGATACCTCTATTTACTGCATACCATTCTGAATGTGTCATGATCCAACAGTGTACTAGCCCTGGACCTTCCTTCTTAGGTATTTGTCTGTCTTCTATTTCTAAAGACACTTAATTGTTGCTTTTTTACTAAACCACTTTACTATTCCCTTGAGGCTCCCCAGGGGTTCCTAATTGAGTCATTAGTTTTCTGCATGATTTTTTTCCCCCTCCTCCTTTTCTTCTAGGAAAACCCTGGGCTGCATCCAAACCAGTGGGAACAGCAGGGTGAGGGAGCAGATTCTGCCTCTCTACCCCACTCTACTGACACTACACCTGGAGTCCTGTGTTCACTTCTGGAATGCCCAGTATAAGAAGGATATAGAACTGTTGGAATGGGTCCAGAAGAGATGATGGAATGGGTCCATGGAGATGATGCACAGCTGGAGAACCTCTGCTGTGAGGCCAGGCTGGGAGAGTTGTGGTTGTTCAGCCTGAAGAAGAAAACGCTCTGGGGAAACCTTAGAGAGGTTTCCTGTCATGAAAGAGGCTCCAGGAAAGCTATGGAGGGACTTCTTCCAAGGGTGTCGAGTGATCGGACAAGGAGGAATGGCTTTTAATTGGAAAAGGAAGACATTAGGAAAAAATTCTTCCCGATGAGAATGGTGAGGTCCTGTCCCAGGTTGCCCAGAGCAGTGGCGGCTGCCCCATCCCTGGAGGTGTTCAAGGTCAGGTTGGATGGCACTTTGACCCGTCGATCCAGTGGGAGGTGCCACGAGTTGGAACTAGATGGGCTTTAAGGTCCCTTCCAAGACAAACTGTTTCATGATTATTCTATGATTTCTATTGCTGTTGTCACATCTTGAATTCAGTAGCTATGTTACACGTCTTGTGCAACCATAAATCTGGTTGAATGAAGCTGCCTGAGTGTTTCTCTTGGTTCTATTTTTTAAGCTGTTTTCATGCCTAAGGATGTAGAAATCTGTCTGTAATGAAGTCAAACAATGACTTGGTTCTTAATTTTGGCTGAGAGTTTTAGTGCTTTGGCTATATGTAAATTCAGCCTTTTTCTTATAATTGCCTATCAGGTTACCTAAACAAAAGAACACTTGGTTGTCTCTGTGCTTATTTTGGTTTGTTTGTTTTTTTTTTTTTAATTTGGCCTTCTTCATGCATATGTTTTATGATTTTCTGGCAGAACTGAGAATCAAAAGAGGTTTCTGTAATTGTATAACTGTAACTAATAGAGTGTATTCTAATAAAGGTTTTGTTTTGATGTATACTCTCAGCCAAAATTTTATTTGACTGCCACCTTCCCCTTCCCGGCTTTGCAAACCCATGTTTCAAGCTGCAGTGCAGACAATTTGCTCTTAGGCCCTTGTAGCACTCCTAGAGTGACAACATTTCATCACAACCCTGAAGTTCCAATATTTGCTTTTGTCACTTCCATGCTAAAACTATCCTTATACCTTATCTGTTACTTCTGAAGTCCTCCTCGGTACTAGGACTCATCTTTGTAGGTGTCATGACAGGTTTATTTACCTGAGTATTCTCTACAGTGAGCTTTTGTTTTGTTTTTTCATTGTTTATTTTGTTCTGGCTCCCAAAACAACTCCTACCTTGTCAGAATTCACTGATGCCACCCTCTTTTTTTTCCATTCCCACAGCTACTGAGACTCCACTCAAGCACATTTTCCTGTGTCTAGCTTTCTCCTTTTCTGCTCTCACTGTTCTTTGCAGCTTTCCAAGCTGCTGATCACCTGCATGCTGGATCAAGGACAAGACCATCTGCTGCTCCTCTCTGGTCTGCAGTCATTATCTTTCTCCTTTGTTGCTGCTTTAATCCAAACTTAAAGGGAGCAAGGAGGGAGGAACTATTATATATCTACTGACCAGGTTTGTGACCCTCACATTCTCTGAAGCCCTGTGACCATGGATATGCCCTGGTTACCACAGAAGTAGTGAATATGTGAGGATAAAGAGCTCTGAGCCTATCTTCTGCCTGTAGATATGAGAGAAACTAGTTTTATTCCTCTCCTTAACACTGAAACAGTATCAAAAATGTCATCTGCCTCAGGTGGGTATGCCAGGTCTGCAGTCTATGTGTCAGCAATGGCAGAAGACAAAGCCCCGAGTCCTGAGACATGCTGCTTTGACCACTCCTCAGGTACAGGATCACCGTGTACCAGTGAAAAATCATAGAATCTTGGAATGATTTGGGCTGGAAAGGATCTCAAAGCCCAACCAGTTCAAATCCCTGCCATTAATAGAGAAATTTCTCTGTGGATCAGGGGCTCAAATCCCCATCCAATCTGGCCTTGAGCACCTCCATGGATGGAGCATTCACTGTTGTGTGGACACACTGGTGTGCATCCATGAGTGCTGTGTCATCCTGCTTCTGGTGCACAGATCTCACTATGAGAAATTCCCAGAAATATGCCAAAGACGCACCCTGAGCAGCACATATATCATAGTTGTGAGTATGTTTTCCATCCAAGCACACCCTATCTTGTATGCTTAACTACTGATACACACAAGTGCAGAATGAGCCTCTCAGTCACTGCTCTGCTCTGTTCTCTGTATATCAGGGAGAGCTTGTCTTCAACAACCAGGTTATTGCTTTGTTATCTGTCCTGCACTAGGGAAGGGTTTGGAGATTTTGCCCTTGTACTTGGTGCTGGTAAGGCTACACCTCAAATCCTGGGTTCAGTTTGGGGCGCTTCACTCCAAGAAGGACATTGAAGATCTGGAACACATGAGGAGAAGTGGAACAGAGCTGGGGAAGGGGCTGGAGCAAAGAGCTTATAGAAGTGGTTGGGGGTGCTCTGAATGTTTCACCTGGAGAAGAGAAAGCTGAGG
>WAAB01010389.1:9505-30063 GCA_013389865.1 Piaya cayana | reverse complement strand
TGCTTTCATAAGGCAAAGGCTTAGCAGAATGATGAACCAAAATACTAACAAACACAGGCAACAGCTGCACATAACATAGGCTTATGGGTTTTTCCTAGCATTAAAGTTGCACATTTCAAAAGCCACAATGCACACAATTTAAATACTTGACATGAGTGTTAGCAACAACAAAGCAAGGACTCATGCACAGTATACTCCTCTCATTTATTCAAGGAAACGTACAACAGAGGTTATATATAGAAGTCAAAGTAAGTTAATCTATAAAACAGAAACAAAATGTTACATTAAACTCTCACAAAGAGCATAAAGGTTATGGAAGACATTCCAGGGAATAGAAAATCCACCAGTAAAAAATTACACAAGTATTTTTAGGTTCTTGGTGAAGTGCCAATTAAAAAAACTAATTACATGTGAGATACTGGTTTGTTTATGGGGGTTTTGGTTGTTTGGGTTTTTTTAACTCAACATACTTCAGAACTTTAGTCTAGGAAATGCACTTTTAATTACCCCTGCGCTAGAAACAGGATTGCGCAAATAGCACACAGTTGTTTTTCTGGTGTCTAAGTAATAGCAATAATGAAAGCTTCCTCCCCCCACTTTTACATTACAAATAATAACTGTTTTGCTGCATGATCAAAAGTTTGAAAATGAAAAAGCCAAACCTAACACTGGGTAAGCAAGGTTAAATTATCACAGAACTGAATGTTAAAATATGATAAAGAAAGAATGAACCATTCTGCAGATACTCTGTGTTTCAAAGAACAGTTCTTTAGAGATTTGTTCTTTGTCAAAAAGGCTTTTGCATGATTTTAAAGAAACTATTTTCTTGATGACTTTTCCTCTTTATTCTCTTCAACCTTTTTTATCAAGCAAGATGAAAACTAAAGTCTGTCTTTTGGGCTGAGATATTAATTAATGTATTTCTGCATAAGTATCTCTCATTCAGAGCCATACCAGCACTGCCAATTGTTATGTACAGAAGCACAGTGTAAGCAACAGGAGTAAAACAACTTCCAAGTGAAGTCTTCATAGAGAGACAGGCAGGGGATGGAGGGGTGTACTAATACAGAGGGAGGCACCCAAGTCTTCTGCTACCTAGGGTGGCTAACTTCATAGCAAAAATGATTCGTATGCATACTATGTCAGTATAATAATATTCAACATTCAAACACACCAAACCCCGAAAGTTTGCATAATAAAAACTGAACATTCCTTTCATTAAACTCAAGGAGGAAAATAACCCACCTTGTTTACTAAAGTTTCTTCAGAGAATGAAATCAAAATGACTTCTTAGATTCTCAGTATTTACAGCTAAGCTTCATGATCTACAAAACTGGTGTTTAACACCAGGAATCTCAGGTGGTTTTACTTAAAAATGCAAATACACATTAGGATTAAAAGTGTCTGCATCTTACTAGAACAGAAATTGTAGAATCTGTTGTTTTACACAGTCAGCCCGCAAGTCTACATAAAAGCCTAGCGATGAACACACTTATTGCAAGTTTTAGGAATGAATTACTCTTTAAGAACTACAGTGACATCTAAGATACAAGAATATTTTGTGAAACAGAGAAAGCAAGGAAGATATTGCTTTGTTTTCAAATTCATTTCACGTTGATGTCTTTATTTCAGGAATTATCTGAGGACACAGATCCTACCATATAATTAATGTTAATGTGGGCAGATTACTTCTATATTGGTCAAACAACACTAAAGAGGTGCAGGCAACAAAACGGCAGAGAAATTCTTACAGGACACTGTGAAGCCAAATGTTTTCAGCTAAATGTAAGCATAATTTTCTACACGTATAATCACAGAGTTACTTTACCTGCAGAATAAGTTGGTTCTATTTAATACAAAAGAATAAAACTCTTGGTTTTTTAGAAACTGAAAACCTTTCCATGTCTCAGAAAAATGATTAGAAAATTAATAATCAGCTATTAAGATATGCATCCGTTCAATTTGTTCAACAAGAACACATCTGAACTACAATGTATGAACTCAAGACAGAACTGAATAGAAACAGGAAAAGAATGTATAAAAATGCTAAGATTGAAGACAAAGAAGGAAATTCCTTTTATTTTATTTTGGCTTGTGTTTTCTTGTTTTCTCTAAACCATTTTACATTTACATATTTCCTTCTCCTAATTACATGTTTTTCACAGTTTATCCCAATCTATCACCTCAGAGGCAGCTCTTAACAATGCATCAATAAATGCAAAGGGAGTTTTGACCTTGAATTTGATTCAGTGCCTTCACCATCACCAAGTCTCTAGCAGCTGAGTGAAATGTTAATTAACAATTCTGAAAGTCAGATTAGACCAAAGTTGAAATAGGTATGTGAGGAAGATGTTTTACAGCCACATTAAGAACAGTAAGGCAAAACTTCATTGGAGCAATTACAAAACACATTGAGAACCTGACTCTAGATCACTGTCTCTGGTATTATAATTATCATCTACTATATTACTCATAGATCCAGTTGCTCCATCAGAAATTAGAGAACTTGGATTAACATATGTGTTTTAAAGCATAAGTTCAAATTCATGTTGTCATACTAAATGAGTTCCAGTTTTCTACAGCCAGGGGAAAAAAAAACCTGCAAAACTGATCACATTTATGTTCGGGGAGAGGGGGAACACTCACAATTGCTATAGAAAACAATAGTGCACTTTAACACCAACTTCTCTGTAACAGCCAAGGGAAGATCAATGTCTTAATGTTACATACTTCCAAATCCATAAGCACATGATAAATTAGGAAGTGTGAGAAGTATGATTCCTTAAAATTTGTTGCCACTGACTTCACTGAGGCCAAAACATTAATGAGATGCAGAATTAGGTTCAACATTTTCCTCTCCCTCTGAAACTTGTGTTTCAAAACATAGAAACTGAGAAGGGCTCAAGTCAATAAGTCTCTTTATACCCACAGCAATATATAAAGTCATATCAAGAACATGTCAAGATATTAAGCTATATCAAGAATGTTACTTGTAGATTCACTGTATTCAAGCTTTTATTATAAAAATCAGTAGTTTATTATTCTTCACTGCTGTGTGAAAAGGAAAATTTTGCAGGTAACTAACATTTATCAATAATTCTATGAGACTTCTCTGTTCTTCAAGTGACTAAAGCAGTAAAAAGGGAAAAAAACTGTAAAAAAAGCAAATACAATTCCTCAGATGTTACAGAACTTTCACTATAAGTTTAAGAAATCACTTCCTATTTTGTTTTTCTTCAAGCTCTAAATATATATGATATGCAGTTAGCTAAGCAGAGAAGAAAGCACTGCTCTAGGTACTGCACTAGGCTACAGCAGGGGCACAGAACGAGGGCACACCAGCACAGCTAAGAACAGATAATTACCCTGGATTCTTTGGTTCACTGTCTCGTGAACTTCCTCCCTTCAGCTTTCTAACCAGCTTCTCACTGCTGCGTCTAATGGAAGCACGAAGTTTGCTAAAGGAACCACTGCGTTTTAAAGATCCAGTGCCATCCTGAAAAAAATTGAAGAAATGTGAAACTGCAAGAGTTTATTGCCCTCCCCCAAATCTGGTTCAACAATATTTCATTGATTAAAAAATGTATTTATTGCTACTAATATATACTTGGTACAATTACCTAAACACACAGAACCACATAGCTATATTTTTTCCAAAACAAAACAGTTATTTCCAAATTGTAAAAAGGATTTTTGAAATGTGAAGACATGCTCAAGCCATGATTCATAACAATTAACAAAGACCCACCACAGCGGTCAAAGAATTCACCATCACCACGTTAACATTTCATGAGTGCACTGTGGTTAAGAGTACAAGCCCCAAGCAAAAGCATTCCATCAATCTCAGAAAAAAAACCCTGGTTTATTCTTTCTAAACATCTACATTACTTGCAAACATATTTAATTAAACATAAAATCCTTAAACAAAACTATTTCTGATCAGAAACATGTATGGTTAAATTCCTGTACTTAATTTTAACTGTCACATAAGAAACTATAAAACGCTGTGATGAAGTCTAGCTTTTCACACATTGCATTCATGTTTTATACTGCTGTGCTGATCCAAAGAAGCTTCCAACTGACCACAATTCTATTTTCAAATGTTTTACTCTTGAAACCCAACAGTTTAGTAAGATTAGAAGTGACCAATTCCTACTTCATAGAAACTGTAGGTGGTTATGAAAGAAGAATTGAAAAAGAAGAAAGTAACATACTACTAAGCAGACAGACACCTGAGTTGGAGTGAGTTTATTAGAAGTTAGAAAGACAAATACACAAATCACTGAACACCAAGATTAGTAGAGAAAAGCGTAATTGCCAAAATCTCACACAAAGACTAAACAGCAATGCTATTTTAGAATAATATGTGACGACATCTAGAGTTCCATATTGATGTTAACCACGTAATAGGTTTCTAAATACATTTTAAAGCACTTGGAGAACATGCCTTACTCTTACGGGTTTTGGTTTGATTTTCTCCTGTAAAGATCACCATCATGCCATTTCAATAATACCTTGTGTGATACTTTTAACTACCTTTTTTCCATAGTGAGCAGCTACTTATAAAGTTCATTGTTACTTCTTTTTTTTTAAACTAATGTATTACACAGCAAATGGTTGTAATAACATTTTGTATGACTAGATACATATCTGGCAAAGCTACATGTGTACAGAAATAGAAAAACAAAAAAAAGACACCAGCACTGAAGGAATGGCCAGTTTACAGGGAAGTGTAGCTCTGACAAGAATCTTAAGGGGGTTGCTAAAACACAGCAGTCAGTACTGAAGAAAGAAGTTAAAGCTTGAAGATGGTGCACGCCCGTCATGCAGGAGACAGTATAAGAATCACAAAAGGCATCTAGGCCTGTCAGAAATGGAGAGAGAAAAACTGAATGAAACTGTTGGGAAAAAATCAACAGTTTTCAATTTTGAACAGTTACGTTTACAGTATTTCTAGGTCACATTCAAAACCATTTACTTCAAGAGTCAGGATGCAGACTGGCCTTAAGTACAAAGTGCAGGCCCCTGCCATTACCAGAATGATGCTGTGCCTTCTTTAAGTTTGAATTTCTACACAATACAGAACACGTTTAAGAAGGGATGGCCTTAGCATTACACTTTGTAAACAAAGAGCTTTTTTTCTCAGCTGATATAATGCAAAAATAAAAGGGGGGAGGAGGAAACAACAGAAGGAAGAGAGCAAGGTGCATTCATTTCAGCTTTAACTTCCATCAAGAATTTTCCTCAAAACAAAACTGCAAGAAGGCAGAAATCTTCCTCACACCTCCAGACAAAATTCTGTTTATTCCTGCAAGGAATTCGAACCCAAGGGATCCGTGTCAATTCAGTTTCATGACTATTTTTTAGAACATATCTGTGTGTGCGTATATTATCCAGGCGGAAACTTCTGTACTGTCCCCAATGCAGTGAGGCAGCTAAAGGAATCCACCTTCAAATATAAGCTTTGGTTGATCTAAATGCTTTCCATTCTCAGTGTAAGCACAGAGACCACTACTTATAGTCTTAAGATACTGCTTTTGAGAGCCTTTTCCTATAGCAACTGGAATGAACAGCAGTTAAAATTGTTCTTGAAAATGGCAAAATGCCTTGCTACCAAGTGATAAGAACTTCAAAATCTAACTGAGTATTTATGTTTCAAACTAAATGGCATATATTACTCACACTTTTTAAAACAGACTGCAGCTTTGCAGGACTGAGTAAGTCCGAATTCCCATTAGAAGTACTAGATCAGTGAAAGGGCTAATTATTCCTATGGTCTTAAATCTGTGACCCATAGTAGCTAATGATACAAAGAAGAAAGGCAAGACAAATCTTGTAAGTACAGAGAATTAACTTTTACTGTGTTAACTGGCATATTAGGAATAAGTAGACAAGCTTTGGGTACTTCAAATAAAAACATTAAACTTCCAAGTTAAACACTGCTTGCAGGATTAATAAAACACCTTTAAAACAGGAGTTCAGGACATTAAAAAAATTCTCAATTCAGTGTAAACAAAAAAAAACCCACCTCATGGAGAGATCCGTCTCCATGGGAAATATTAACTGCCAGTTTTTATGGCACTAGGAATGAGAATTACCTTTTAGTTTTGCTTACACCTCTCCACCATCATCATCTCCTGTACTTAGTAGCTGTCGGCTGTAATGCTGCTCTCACTGTCTGACACTTCTCATTAAACAAAGACCAACTCTTATGGGTCACTCCTTCATAGTGAAAATAATTTCAATTCACACCTGAAAGAGGATTCAGGTGCCCAAAAGCTTGTCTTTGAAGACATAAAGTTTAAAATATTAAAATATACTTCCTTGCACTTAAAGCACTGTCTAAAATTAAAGAGTATCAAACCACGACGATTCATCTGTCTTCCAACTGACTGCAAGAACAATTTATGAAAATGCCAATTATGGATCCCCAGTGTCATTTTTTATATACAAAACCAATAAGGTATAAAAACCTTGCAATTTCTACCCTGGATTTTCAAGACAAAAGTATTTCTCTGCATTTTCAAGCATCTTTTGTTAACTTAAATATACACTACACAACTTCACTGAGCACGTCCTTTTTAATAGTGACGGATTTACTTCAATAGATATTTCAGTTCCTTTTGTAGGAATGTAAGACACTACATCAAAGCATACAATACTTAACAGGGATTACATTCCATATGGAAGTCACTTAGTACAATAAATCTTCCAACAAAAAATTTTCAATAAAGTTTGCTGCTTTACACACGCCACCTACTTTCTGACAGCCAAGAACATGAGTCAGCTTGAGCACTTCAGAGGAATTTAAAGGGAAGAGAGGCTCTCTCCAGGATCTGCACACAGAATTATCTGCCTGATAAAAAAATTCTACTATGCTTTATGAATTACAATATTTTGTCTGGAGGGAATGCGAGGGTAAAAAAAAACTACCTAAAGAATATAAAGCAGAGGGAAGAACAGTACTGAGATAAAAACACTAGCAGGGTAAAGGGAGAGAGAGTTGCCCACTTTTGTATCACATGTTTTACATAAACTGCTTCTCTGAAGAGCAGAAAAAAAAGAAATAGCAAAGGTAAGAATGAAGCAATGCCACTTCAGCACACTATAAATGAGAATTGTGTTTGCCTTGAGAGGTCAAAATTTAATTTTCAGATCAACAAATTCTATCATTGAGTTTGATTCAAGTATTGACCTAGAAATACTGCCTCTATTGCTTTTCCAGAAGGCCTTTTCAATCCCAAACCTGCATGCTTGTTTAAGTAATGTCAATAACACAAAAAATTAAGCCATTTAGAACATATAGTCATGCAAAGTACAGCAAAAATTAAGCGAGGAGTACAGTACACAGTTCTAATGCTGAATAGGCAAATTGAGAATTAAAAAAAAAGTTATCCAACCTTACTTTGGCTTTATTAATGATGCAGTGTTATTCACAATAGATGCTGATTGACTGTCTTGGCACTGAACACCAATGCCAAGAAAACAAAAACAGACAAAAAGCAAAGATGGAAAGAACATTATCTTTTAAGACTAAAGCACTTTGTGTTTATCAAGGTTTCTTTGTAATGCTAGACTTTGTTTCATGTGGCTAAAAAAACAAACAAAGAGAAGAAAATAAAAAGATTGCTATTGTAAGAGAAATGAAGCTTCAGAACAGTCGATATTGCAAAGTAGGCTACTACCCCTCCCATAAAGCAAAAGTAGGCAACACCACTATTATAATCTAAGAGAATATTTTCAGCAGAATTGCAGCTAGGAGTTAGTTAACAGTACAGTATACATCCCATTGCGAGGAATGGGATAAAGCACGGGAAGGTTGGTGACAGAAGCAAACAACTACAAAAGGCAGAACAGTAACAGAAAGCTTGCACTGTCCTTCAAATAAAGGAAAACAATGGTTAGAAAAATGCATATGTCATCACGTTATATATGTGATTTTACTTTATGACAGTGTTACACAGTAAAGCCCAAACACAGAAAACAAATAGGAACAAGCCCTGATTGCAGTCAAATTCTAATATGGAAAAGTGATATTAACATTTCACGTAAGAAATGTGAAGTTAATATCACATTGTTAAGTGAAGGTACTTCCTCTTAAAATGGACTGTATATAGCAGCTTGAAATGTTATGTTCTTTTCTCTAACAAGCTGGGTAGGGAGGAGATTGGATTTATCTTAGGGTTGGACTGGTCGATTTAATTTACTCTAAAAACGCTAAAACTTAATAAATCTCTGTAGCGCTCTTTGTGAATCCAACAGATGCAGTATTTTTAAAGAAGCATTTAAAATATGGGCAAATGTGGCATTCAGAAGGACAAAAGCAAAAGTAAGTTAACTGCCAGGATACTTCCACCAGTAAAAAGAAATAACTGACAAGCAATTGTACACCAGACCACAACCAGGACACTCAATCAGCATTAAACAACTCGAGAGAGTTAAATACAACTGCTTGGGATTCTTGGAAGAAATATCACCATTCAGAACAACAACAGAAAAGATAATTTAAAATTTTTAAATATTATCTTTTTACATTATATTATGAAAACCAACATGTTATTCTTAATTTCTTAATTGGTTCTGCACAATTACAAAATATAGAGTAGATCAACCAAGAAACTACTGAAAACACGATAGGCTGGTGAACGGACAACCATATTTGTTATGGTGATAATTTATCTAGGCTATCTTTTTAAACTGTGTACTGTACTTACCCCATTCCATTCTACGCTCATACTCACTTCCTCGCCTCCATCAGGACCACTCTCGTACTTTACCACATCAACGTTGAGGCTTTCTCGGCTTCGCCTTTTTTCTATGCTCTCAGGGTCATTCAGCACTTCAGCGACTCTCTGTTTATGAACATTGTCAAGACCCTGAGAATTAGATAAAAAGGGAAAATGTTTTATTTTATTACAAGCTGTATTAATCTACAATTTCCACACAATAATCGTGCCAAGAAGGAAGTGACACCAACCCATACACCAACATCCTGATTCCACTTTCAAAGGGCAGTTGAGCTGCCCTTTATACACTGCAGGAATCAACATAGCATGGAGTGGACAGACAGTCTGGTAGTTGGAGAGTTCAGTGACATGCCATTCTTTTCCTCCTTCCCTATCACTTGTGAAAGCCTCATGGTGTTCATATCAGTTCCCTGAAGTCATTTGGGCAGCCGCTTAACAAGTAAGCAATTTATAGATCATGAACAGTCTGTGCAATTCTTGGTTTTCCACCTATCAAATGGTGCAGTATTCACCCATCTTTGGAAAGAACAATGCAGGTGTCTGAATATCTAATACCTAAGACACAGGCTGTGTCATTTAAAAATAATGACATACAATACTTGGCACAGTTGTATAACTCATTTTTCAGAAAGAAATAAAACGTAAAAAAAGCTTATAATAGAATAGACTATATATATGGTTGATAAACTATGTTTGCTTCATGTTAAAGAATGCCCATAGACTAGCTTTAAATTATTTACAATCCTTTAAACATCTTAAAAAGTGCTAAGACACCTTTAATGAAAACATTGCCCTATAAATAAAGGCAAAATCTTTAACACAGAAACTAGAAAGTAACAATTATACTTATTTTCAGTTTTGTTTTCTTTATAATAAATTGACTCCACATCATAAACAATGTTAGCTGACAGCAAGAGATGAGCACCATCAGACACAAAAGATAATATTCTTTCACTGTGCAACAAATGCAGCAGAGGATCTGTGTGACAAATCCATAAAGTCTAATGCAGAAAGTAGAAATCATGCCAAAATTCTACTTAAGAGTAAGGTGTATGAATAAGAATTAAAGTTGTTCCGGTGGCATGGAGAAATCAGGTTCTTGGTTCCCATATAGGTGCTTTCCACTAAATGAAGGGAACAGCCCTCCCTAATGGAATTCTACACACAAAGAAGCATGAAACCAACACACAATAATCATGTGTTTTCACTTCCATGTGGCTGTGTGGTGCAGAAAAGTGGTGAGAACACTCAGACAGTGGAGAAGCATGGGCTCAAAATGGTTTTTGCATCAAGCCTTTTAGCAGCACAGAACATGAAAAGCATAAAATGATTTAAAGTTACTACCGAGGAGGTGATGTACCACATAAACAACCTCTAGGCTCTGATCCAAAGCTATTGCCTCTTATTTACCTCCGTGTCAAAAAAAAAAATTAGAAATTAAGGGACAGGGACTGAACTTTCCCGATTTGTTTGATTCTGTTATGAAAGATGAAGAACAAAGAACTTCACTGGTCTTCAAAAATCTAGCTTATAGATCCCCAGCAGCTAAAGCAAACAAAAGATGTGTGAAAGAGACAGATGCTTTACCACACCGGGGTGGGGGACAGGCATTAACCCTGTCTGTCCTCCATGACTTTAATGCCCTAGAATAGGAAGGTAGTAAGACAGCATTGTCTCCTATGTGCCCAAATCTAGTGCTATGTGTAGTGTTATATATAACGGGATAATGATGCAGGCAGTACATGATGCATGAATGAAAACCTAAAGCATGTTTAATAAAAATAAAGTAGCAGCAGTGAGCCTCCAGTAGGCTCCACGGGAAATGGAGACAAGGAACAGTTTCTTCCAGTGGCACTGGCACACCAGATGTGAGCTGACTAAACTGGGACTCTAAAAGAGGTTTCTCTAATAGCAAGATCCTCCCATCCACAATGCAGAAATATCAAAAGGCAAATTTTCATACTTGCCTGTTTACGAGATCTCATCGCTGCCTCTTCTAATGTTTCAGCAGCTTCAAATTTGCCCTGACGTCTGTAAAGTGCCCCAAGGTTCTTTAAGGTAGTTGTTACTGTTGGACTATTTAAAGAAAAAAAAAAGAAGAGTATACATATATGCACACTAAACGCTTCCCAATTCAAACTAATAAAACCTTAGTATTATATTTTTTGTAACTGTTTAATGTCTTTCCTGAAATGTACTATACTGTACATGGAAAAATCTGTTAACCACTTTCAATGTGCATGAACAGCTCATACTGATAAGTCAACAGCTCTGAAACTGGAAGTTAGCCTCTAGATCCACTCAAGTAAAAACTGGAGTGCTATATCCTCACATTTCTCAGATGCGTCTCGAGGTGAAAATTGAGCTCAATCTGAGCATGTCCATCTGAATAAATGCGAAGCTTCCAGAAAATATGCCTACTCGTGCATTCAGGGACTATTACTGTGCAATGCGTTAGTCACAAAACAATTACCAGTTCTTTTCATCAGCTTTGACTTAGTTCCTATTTGCAGTTTCTATGCATTCAAACCACGCTTGAACAACAAAAGGAGAAAAACATTGCACATTCTGTTAACAAGTCTCACACTCCGACAAGACATTTTTGTTTCAGTGTCACAAGAATTAGCTCGAGTCACACTGTTTTGCTCCAGTAACAGCAGAGAAAAGATTTTCTCATGCATTAGAATGAACTAGTACATGAAAAGCAAACCAACAAAATGCATTGCACCCAGAGTTCATATCAGAGAAAAATGAGCAGATTTCAATAGTACAAAGGTTCTGTGGCTTGTTAAATAGAAGAATTCAAATGCTGAAAAACCCACACTGAACACCATCGGTACCAGATGCAGGAGTTTTCTTACATTGTACCATCTGCACATTAAAATAAAGGCAGTTAAGGAACAAAATTAAAGCAAACAGAACACGGTGAGAGGGTTGGGCTTGTTTAGCCTAGAGAGGATACCTCATAGCAGCTTTCCAGTACTTAAAGTGGGCTACAAGAAAGCTGGAGAGGGGCTCTTTATCAGGGAGGGCAGTGATAGGATGAGGGGGAACAGTTTTACGCCATAAGAGGGGAGATTTAGATTAGATATTAGGAAGAAGTTTTTTACTGTGTGAGTGATGAGGCACTGGAACAGGTGGCCCAGAGAAGTTGCGGATGCCTCATCCCTGGAGGTGTTCAAGACCAGGCTGGATGAGGCTTTGAGCAACCCAATCCTGTGGAAGGTGTCCCTGTCTGTGGCAGGGGCGTTGGGACTGGATCACCTTTAAGGTTCCTTCCAATCCAAACCATTCTATGATTCTGTAAAGTATAATACAATCTGAAGTCCTTGTTTCTCTTCTTCCATTTTAAGGTACACGTTTTCACTCACATAAAACTATATTCTTCATACTTTAGAAACTCCAATAATGCTGAACTCTGGGAGTCTAACTTTGTTTCTTGTGCCAGCAAGAAAACTCAAGGCTTAGCTATTTGCACAGTCTTGTTTTTGCTTTTGGCCCTCTTCAGAGGTCTTGCTAGGGCAAGGAGAACACATATGCCAACTAACAGTATAAAAAGAAAGAACGGTGACCTCTGCTTCCATACAAAGGACTGCCAAGCACAAGTGGTGAATTTTTATATCATTTATTAGATTAAAAGTAGCCCAGGGACTTGAAAATTGCTACCATTTTCCTGAAACCCAGTCCTGGCGACTGAATTTTTAATACTATAGTTTTTATAGCCCTAAGGAAGCAGCTGGTTTGGTTTCATTTTTAAACATGCTTTAATCTGACATTTCTGAATACTGGGTGCTGTCATGTTGTTGGTTCTCTAAAGAAATTACCCACCTATCAACTTTGCAAGCTTTGTACCAGCCACCATATTCTCCAAAAGATGTGCCATCTTTTTGCTTTCCCTAAAACAAAAGTAACATTGAAAAAAATGTAAACGATTTGTAACTTAAATAGTAAGAGTTCCAAAAAAAGATTTACAACAATGGTCTTACTTTGCATTCTTCCCTCTCTTCTGCATGCATCCAAATAGGCTTATTTTCATCTAATGGAACAGAAGGAAATATGTTATAGAAGGACAAAACTACAAACTATTCATTCTTTGATTTTCACTCTTGTGAAATGAAGCTGTGAACCAGAGTATTAGACTATTGCACCACAGAAACCTTACTGTCTACAAGAAGCTCTCATAATTTTACAATTCTTTTCTTATCTGAATGTACAACAGGTGTTTCTGAGAAGCTTTCAAGTCAGTGTATGCTGCCATTGCTTTCCATTGCTTTATCATGCATATAGATCTGTGCTGGAAAATACGCATTAATTCCTTTTATCACAACAACTGTTTTTCACCTGTACTAGGTGGTGCATATGCTACTATCAGGGAACGCAATAGAAATTCCATACTGATTTATAGTTGATAAAATGTACTTCAATTCAATGTACAGCGTAACACACAACTTCTTTAAATGTATTAATAGCAGACTCACATTAACAACGTATTTATTATATCATTAAAAAACCTGCACTGACTTTTTCTTCTGGCTGGAAAAGGGAAATACATTTTTCTGCCCCTATAAAAACACCAAAATTGGTTTTGGTTGGGTATAAGATAAATTATGCCAGAAATACAATCCATACAACATAAACCTACCAAGTCTACCTCATGTAAGAAAAACTCTCCTTTTGAATCTAATCTTACTGCTGTATCTAAATGCTTTCTTATCATTAAAGTGCTTGAATGCATCTCTATCTCAAACAGACGATAATTTAATCAAGATACAACTAACTTCCTGCAGATTTTATTTCATAATAACTACAAAAATGAAACATAGATTAAAAGCAAGGGACTAAGCTTCTTACCGTCTACAGAGCCAAATTCCCGTTCATGAGCACGAGTAAGAATCTCTTTGTATAAAGTTTCTGCTTGCTTAAATTTGCCCTGTTTTAGATAGCAGGATGCCTAAAAGCAAAATACACCCAAAATACATTAGCACACTGATTTATGAACCTTGATAAATAATAAATACACTACATGCTGAATAAAGGTGCATTTCATTTAATCAGAAAATTTCGATTTTTCTTAAATTTACTTTATAAAAGGCTTACCAGGTTATTCTTTGTTTTTGCAACATTTGGATCATCTGGTCCCAGCTTAGTTTGGTAAATATCCAGTGCCCTCTGATAGTAATATTCAACCTCCTCATATTTACCCTGGTTCTGGCATAGTAAAGCCAAGTTATTTAATTGTTTCGCAACATCAGGGTGATCTTTCCCCAGGACCTGAAAATAAAATATCTTGTATTAAAACATTCTCCAGTCATCATATCCGGATTTAGAAATGCACGACAGGATCACAAAAGCAAAATTTGCATCCGAAAGATACAAAAATTACTCAATTCTCTTTCAAACTGAGAATGCTGAAGAACAATTGATAACAGGAATAATCTAAGTAGTATAATAACACTACATGCAGTGTATTATATAAAGAAGCGTGAAAATGGAGGCATTCCATCTCATGGTACAGAATAAATTTCCACATAATCAACTTAAAAAATTTAACGATGTTTCATTATTCATTCATCATAATAAGGTTTCATTCCAATGCCCTTGTCAAATCAAAGATTACTTAACTATCAAAGGGGAAAGAAAAAGATAAGGGAGGTTAATTACAAAATACAGATTTAGAATATACCCAGAGTGCTCTAGCAGCTCTGTAGGACTGCTGGAATCTACTGCTCTTTGGAATTTCAGACACTGCGAGCTACTAGGGCATTGCTAATTCCATGCTTTATCTAGCATATCTATCCAGCCAAAACTTTAAAGAAGTGTTTAACCCTACTCCTCCCTCAAAAAACCCACACCAAGATGCTGCATTCTTTTCGTCATACCTTTTCTCTGATTTCCAGAGCTCGCTTGCACAACGGTTCAGCTTCTTTGTACTTTCCTCGTTTACCATATAGTACTGCAAGATTGTTTAGAGTTGCTGCCACCTGTAAACAGGAGAGAAATATTAATTACACTGGAATTTTCTGATATAAATACTTGAACAAATTCACACATCTCAATGCACTGCTGTTTTTAAATTTTCCGTGCATGGGAAGACCTCTTGAAGTTTGCAAATGAAGAAATTATTGTTCTTGAATGCATACATACAGAAATGAGAAAAGGAAACACCTCAAATCATTAAATATTTTTGTTTCATTTGTGGAAATAAAATTTGTTCTTCTCTTACACAATTACCTCTCAAATATACACTCTGCTGCCCTGCTTCACACAGGCTACATGAAATGAAACATCACATTAAATTTAAGCACTAAGTTCAAAAGCTTGATTCATGTTTCATTTAAAAGCAGCAGTAAACTAAATCAGAAGTACACCTTCAACCTGAGCTCAATAAAGTGATTGAATAAGCAACCTGAAATCTTTCTTCACAAATTAAATTCCCATAGAAAATCCATGCAATCCCAAATCAAATATATGCAAGTCATTTGTGGTGAAACAGCATTGAATTTAATGCTCAAGAGGCACATTAAATATTTAAGACAAAACAAAGAGTGTTGCATTGTGGTCTCCTACCTGTACCGTTTAGAGATAAGCCAGGTCTTAACAATTTCCCTGTTGAGTTTAATATTAAAATAAGTTGAAAAAAAACCCAGTGAAAAACACAACAAAAATATGATATTGCGTGTATACAAACCGCTGGATGATCTTTGCCCAAAGTCTTTTCACGGATAGCCAGGGCATCATTCAGGAGATTTGCTGCATCTTTGTATTTGTTCTGGTCTCTAAATTTTAAAGAGGCATAATTAATACTGAGGATTCAGAAAAGAAAGTCATAAAAATAAAGCTAACTTCAGTACTGGCCTAAAGATGCTAGTACAAAAGAGTAATTGATAACATATTCAGAAATCAGGAACCAAAACCTGAAGCAGTAATTGCAAAGTAATTTGCTGCTTAGGGACATGCATGTGCTACTTTTACACGACTCTCAAATTTATGTGTCTAGACTATAAATAGGCAATCAAGGCATCCCCTCTTGCTAGATTAAAAAAAAAGAAAAAAAAGAAAAAAAAGAAAAAATAGCTTCATTCCCAAGACAAAGGCACAGGCAAAACCACAGCTACTTGTTTGAATTTCGGTACGGTGAGACTTGTAACCATTACAGGACTCTCTTTGAGTTTTTTATTAAAAAACAGGGAATGGAAAAAAATAAAACAGTAAACAAATATTAGCCTGAACATTAACAAGTAATAGCCAAATAGTAACTACTAACTTAACTGATACTTATCTCTGTCAACATACAAACCTGTACACCAAAGCAAGTATGTTCAACATAGTGGCAACATCAGGATGATCGTGACCCGAAGTCTTCTCCAGATCTTCAAGAGCTTGTTTACAGAGAGGTACAGCAACCTCATATCTGCCCTGGGAAGCGTACTGAATAACAAGATTGTGAAGGGTCCTTAATCTTGCTGGAATTTCATAGCCACCTTGTTGGGCAGCAGCTGCTGCACTGCTATGTTGCTGTTGAACTGAAAGAAATCCACAAGATTTCAAGTGGTTGAAAAGATGACTGTAACTAAAACATCTAACATCACTGCTCAATGATACAAAATGAGACTGAGTTGATTTTATTTCTTCAATATAAAGCATCAGTACTAGAACATAATTCACAGCAGTCATGTCTTGAACAGTGACAGTGAAAATATGTTTTTACTCTCCATACTCTGTCCAGTATTGTATAAATATTATTTTACACTTCTATTAGCTCAAAGGGCCAAATGTAACAAAAAAAATGAAGAACAGAGGAAATTTTTTCAGCTCAGCAAATTATTAACGATTCTCAAGATTTTATAATAATTTTGTACTTTGAAACACTGGTATTTCCCTACGGAAAGGCATAGACAAGCCAAATACTTGTAGAAGAGCTCCAATGATTTGTCCTTTTTTCCATTATTCTCCTTCTCTAAACACACAGATTTTTTTTTTTTGTTTCCCTTTGCTATCACTTGGAATACTTATTAAACACTTTGGATTAAAACACCTTGGATGGCACTACTAAAAGTTGCAAGAGAAAAGGCACTGACATATAAGAGCTGGTGTTAACCTTTAGGTTTTACTTGCTAACCCTCAGGCTTCACCACTTTTTTTTCCAGTAGCTCCTAACCTCTGGTTGTGGAAATTCCCCACCCTCCCATCCCCTCCCCCAAGATCTTCTACCTCTTTTCTCTTCCCCTGGAAGCTTTCTAGGAAGACTGAGAAAATTACCTCTTACACATTTTCATTAAATTCTAAACAACACAGTGGATAAGGCTCCAGCCACAAGCCTGATTTTCTTCTTTCTATTAAGCAAAAGACATTCCCAGAGAAAGTGGGAGCCTTTTTATGCCAGTGGAATCACAATTCCAAGCCTGCACTCACAATCACTGCTTACTAAAGCATTGAAGCATTTCAATGACGTTTCATTTTCAANGCCTGGGGAGGTTTAGGTTGCACATTAGGAAAAAGTTTTTCACAGAAAGGGTCACTGGGCATTGGAAGAGGTTGCCCAGGGAGATGGTTGATTCACCTTCCCTGGAGGTGTTTAAGGCATGGGTGGATGAGGTGCTAAGGGGCATGGTTTAGTGATTGATAGGAATGGTTGGACTCAATGATCTGGTGGGTCTCTTCCGACCTGGTGGTGATTCTATGATTTTTCCTGGAGGTCAAAGAAATTACTGAAATGCCAACTTGTCTTTTGTGAAGTGAACTAAGGTAGATGGACCATGCAGGTATATAAACAGCTTTGCCATTCAACCTTCCTCAGGATGGAGTTTACGGGCAACACTAACCTAATTCTAAACTCATTAAGTCTTCCTTCCACGGTTGGCTACAGACAGCACTGCCATGCTATCAAGCATGCAGTGCAACTTGTGTAGGTGTCCACAGAGATAAAGCAAAACCCTGCTCATTATGAAAGTGGTAACAAACATTCCAATGCCTTTTTCTGAAGTCAGTTGCCTACTGAGAACCATTATACTCCTAACACACCACATTATACAATAACAGCTTCATATCCAGGCAAAATCTGCAAGATTTTACTAAACAAGGCTTCTCTGTTAATGGCTTCTGACCATCATGCTATCAAGCCTCTACCTCAAACTTCACTTCATGTTCTTCAGTCCTTCTGACCCGAAAACAACACTTCTAGAATGAGTGGTGAAACTACTGAAGACAACCTTAGCAAAGGACAAAAGATTATAAGAGAAAGACTTCAGGCTGAAACCTGCCCCAAAATGTTAAATCAGATTACTATAAAAGGTCATTAACAGAATTCACCACCTGGGCAGACCATCAAAAAGTTTCAGTGTTTTGGAATCTGCCTCAGTCACAGTGAAGGCACCTTTTCCATTCTGAGGCCCACAGGAAAGACCGTGAGACCTATTTTGACCTAAAGTCAGTCATAAGAACTTTACAATAGCTAGTGAACTCTCTTTAAAAACCTAGATGCCAGTTCTATACACATCAATGTAGACAATGGGTATCAATTACTGGTTTTCTTATTCTAGCAGAGACAGTCGCTGCTCCGCTGTGTTCCAGAGGACACCAAGCACAGACTCATTTTTGTAAAAAGCATCTTTATATTCTGCATTGCAGAAATACACCAACAGTGTAATTTGCAGTGCACTTACTTCCTTGTCCTTGGTCATCTTCATCATTCGGAAATAAGTCATCCAAAGGCTCCTTGGTGGAATCTGTATCTTTATCCTCCTATAAAATAACACCAAACCCAAACAAATTGTTACACTTAAATCTAAGGCATAATGGGATACTCCACTTATCAGCAATGTTAAAAGAAAACATCAAGAACTTGGGAATTGCTAAGAATAACATTTGTCTTAGAAGTTTAACAAAGGTCTTGCATTCAAATATATTTACATACTCTGTCCCAAAACAATACAGGACACCTTCAGAAGAGCCAGGAA
Organism: Piaya cayana; assembly: GCA_013389865.1. Taxonomy (NCBI): domain Eukaryota; kingdom Metazoa; phylum Chordata; class Aves; order Cuculiformes; family Coccyzidae; genus Piaya; species Piaya cayana. Next base: position 11,360 of record WAAB01010389.1, on the reverse strand, counting down.
TAGAAATCAGGTCTCCTAGATTTCAGCCTCAATTTAAGCACACAAGAACACATTTGCTATTCTTACAGAGACGTTACACCTACTGAAAGTGCCCAGTGAAGACTGAACGATACTGAATACAGAATTGCCCACAGTTACTTTTTTAGTGAAGAATCCAGTTATAAATGAGCAAAAAAAAGAATAAGGAGATCCATCTCCTGAAGGAGAATAAAGCTGCACCAGCAACTTTAATTCTGTCATCTCAGTTTCTGAGTACTGAACTTCTACACAAATAAGAGACTTTGAAATCATTACCTGTAAGAATCAAAACCAAAATAAAACACTTGTAAGGATGTTCAACTCCAAGAGTCTCCATACAGTAACATATAAATTTCTGCATAATCCATCAGTGTATATTCATTTTAAACATCTGCTATCATTCCAAATTCCACAATCACATAAAATAAATAAACAAATCATCCCTTGGTCCTGCTTCTTAAATGTGGAGTCTACACAATATAAATAGCTGAAGTTCTCAGAAATGTTAATCTCAGTAAGGAGAAAAATCCAGGAGCAGAACACATTCCTATTTTTCTGGCGCTGTGTCCACCACCTTTTTCCAGGGATGAGAAAAAGGCAACTGCTGCTGCTGGCATTCAAGTTCAATGGTGGCAGTGTGGGTGCTCTGCAAAAACAGCAGATTGATGGGACTAGATCTCAGATGGGGAGTTCATAATTATAAGTGTATTGATTCCAACCTCATATTGTGTATATACAACTGACCATTTTCAAAGGCTAACAACAGAGACTGTCCATATGGCCAGCAAAACTATAAAGATGCTTTGCTTACTCTGACTCTACTTGCCAATTAAACTTCAAATAATGGTGCTATTTAGGCCATCTGCAGATTACAGTTCTGCTGTTAGCAAATCAAAATCCCAATATTCCCTCCTCCTGCCCCTTTTCTAAAGTTTTCACTGGCAATATTCAGCTACAAATACCAACTCTTGCGGCAGTGCTAAAAGTTTGTGTGCAACTGACGAAAACAAGTCTCACTACTCACAATATGTTAAGAAGGATCTAGTCAAGTAGGCCATTAAGCATGACTAAACTTCATACATTTTCAATCATTATGCTGCAGAAATAATTAGTTATGAAAAACTGTTCTTTCCTAGACACAGATGAGAAAGTCTGAACACTTCTCTCAGTTCCATCTAACTTAAAATAAAAGGATAACAAGAAGGGCAAATAATTCTGAAGTCTTTTTAAGTGGTGTTACTTTTGTAAATTAAGATAATAACTATTTTCTCTCTGATACTCAGAATACGTAACACAATGAGCTAGCTAAACTCGACTGAAAACGTGCAGATGAGCACAATATCTGGCAGGAGGTCAGGAAAGGGAATTCAATAACATCCTACCCTAGTGTAAATTCTCAACAGATACAAAATCTACACATTGATTTTACTAAACAAAAAATTAAATATCTTTCTTGCGGTCAAAACAAGCCAAGTCCCCTATGTATTTTAAATCTCTGATAGTTTACATTTCCCACTTAACCTTAACTGTTCAATTTACAAAAGGAAATTCTTGGGTTGAAGTTCAGTTCTTCATACTTTTTTAAGCTCATATGGTAGCAAGCAATTATGGATTTTAACTTTCATATGTATTTTATTATCTTCAGGCAGTAAAACATTTGCTGTTTCAAAATAAGAATGAACTGAACTCTCAGTCTTTCTGCAGACTATGTGACACTGGTACAAGCATTTTAATGACAAGTTCCTGTTAGAGAAAAATAAAAAGCTTTTATCTGTCACTTCTTGGTAACTAAGTAGATTACAGCACATGTAACTACAAGGTGCTTTTTACTATATGG
>WAAB01010387.1:1709-41416 GCA_013389865.1 Piaya cayana | reverse complement strand
AAAAAATCCTCAAATCATTATTGACTCTTTCCTTAGTGAATAAAGGCGATTTTACTTGCACCTTTCTTCAGCATGGTTTGCCATACCATTCCAAATTGAGCTGGAATGCAGAAAATCCAGAATGTTAGATTAGATTTAAAATTAAAATAAAAATATTATATTTTTTTCCAAAAGGCAGTATGTATTTTCATAAGGGCAGCCTGTCAGCCTTTGAGAAGACAGTATAAGAGGGTCCACGATAGTTATTTAGATCAACCAGCATGACTGCAGTAAGCTCTAATGTCATTTAAACATGCATGTTTTCATTATGGAATAAGATTGGTTTTATTATTTTTGTGTAAGCTGGGAGAACCAAAACCTAAACAAACTTCAGTAAAATCTTAAATTTACAGTATGTTTAAAAGGAAAAAGAAAAATGGAAGGACCTTTATTCCAGATCAGCTGTTTGCAAACCCAGTGAAACTAGTTGTGGAACTTATGTTTTGACACAATGTTTTTAACTTCAAATACATACAAACATTTTTGGTATCGTATACCTAAGAAAAAGACTACACCTCTTTTCTGCTATGTCTTGATGAGATCAAGAGCATGATTTGCAGCCCTGTGAATATAAGAAGACCATGTACTATCTGCTACTAACTCTTATGTCGCTTTTCTGATGTGAATTTGTAAAGCTATGGAAATAAAATCTGCAGTCATGTTTAAACACGCCCTTGTTAACTGATTGTCCTCTTGAAGTTGTCTAATTCTCCAAGAAAATTCATCAGCTCTGGGCAGTATTATCCTTTAACATCTTCTCTTCTGGAACATGTATACATCCAAAAATAACAGTTTTGCCACACACTTCCATTATTTGCCCACAGACTGACAATTTGCTTACAATCTGCTCTTGCCATCTGAATCTTGTTAAATCTGAAATTTTTTGGTCCATGAAAGATGGTTTTTCTTTCCCAAGTCAATAAAGAATAAATAATCTGTCAAGCAGCTATTCTGAAAAAAACCACAAGAGTTGATATGAAGCTTAAACAGAACACTCCACATAATGGGCAGCTTCTCTTTTTGCATTACATTCAGTACCTCAATTTAATGCAAGCTGTATCAAATTCTTTATTTCAATTAACATGCTCCACTTCCTATTAGATGCTATTCTATCAAACCAAAATTGTCCTTGTCAATTTTTCAGTTTTACTAAACAGGTCCTAATGTAAAGTCTGTCTCCTAAGTTCCATATCTCACATGTGGAGAATGGCGCACCACTGTGTACAGCCTTGTGAAGGCCTGACAGGTGAATCAGGTATCAAAGATAAAATAAAGACTGTCTAATTTTCAACTGGAAATCCCATAGCAAATGCATTAGGCTTTATTCTCCACATTTACAAAACTGGTTATGACAGTACCTAACCATTTGCACAAGTTAAATGAAAGTACTAATCCTACACAGCTCGCCCAGTGTCTGCAGCACTAAATGGTGGTTTTGCACCTCACAGGCTGAAGTATACACCCATTTACTATAGACCCATTATAAAAACTACTCACATTATAGGTAAAATTCTTGTCTTTCCTCCTGAAGAACTCAGTCAGAAACATGGTGGATTTGCAGACTGATGAAGCAATTTTCTTAATATACTCTTAATCATCCCCTTTAAGGATTCCATTTCCTCCAAGTTTTTAGGAAGCTTGATCAGAGTTAAAAAAAACTAGCTCAAGAACAACTTTGTCATGAATTAGATCTCTGGATTGAGCTGGGGTTAAATAGTAAACAGATTTTCAGCTAACTGCTTCTCATGGCTGCAAATCTGCTTGCTCAGACTGCTATTTCCTAGGCAGGAGTGACTATTAAATTTTGTAATTAGTGGTATGTAATTATTTCCTGTAATGAGCTGTAAATTCACATTATGCCATAAATCATTCTTATGTGCAGTTAAGAATTCATTACTCTTCTTAGCAACCGACTAGCATATTTACTAAGCATGGAAATGTTCAACTGGAGTGCCCGGTAGTTTACTGGGAAAGCATTAGTTGTTCTCAAATGATATCTCTTTGGCTGGAGGAAAGTGGTTAGCAGTAGGAAAACTGTGATTCTACCACTGTGATTAGAAATAAGGCTTAACAACCTGATTCAGCAAGATATTAAAAATATATATATTTGCATATCAGTTCCATTGGGATCATTTATTATCCTCATTAAGACCCTTAAATGCTTTCTTAAATCACCTTCTGAAATAAGAGTCAAGAAGCAAGAACTGCTTTTATGACTAAAGAAGATTTCTCAGCAAGGATAGCAGCTTTCTGCACCGTGACTGGACACAAATCCATAAATCTGCTAAACCCAAACCAGAATAACTACAAGCACAGGCAAACCTTCCCAGGCCTGCACACCGAGGACATATATCTTTCTATGTCCCCCTTGACACTGCTTGTGCTCACGGCCTCCCTCTTATTGCCTGTTCACACCAGATAGAGGCACACTTGCCTGACTGCTTTATGGTCATGCAGCAGCAGAGATGCCCAGGCTGGGTGGTCCCGATCTGGCACAGACAAGAAGCATTTACAAGGCATGTGTGAGATACATGACCCTAATTAAAAAAGGATAAATCTAAAATAGGAAAAAGAAATCCCCATCTGTACCCAGAGTGTTTGCAGTTAGCATTGTCCAGATATCCAAAATATGAAGGCTGCAAAAATATCATGACATTCTTCAAACCCGACAGAGTGTTAATGATTGCTTTAATTGGAAAAAAAATAATGGATAATCCAACAGAGGGTAGCAATGAAGTTAATGCCAATAAAGGGAATTTGAGAATAGGCCTAACAGATTTGCTGGAGAAGAAACTGCAGCACAGACCTTGAAGGCATTAGTTTCTGGACAACAACTATCACTAATCTCCTTGTCTAACTTCTTTGCATGTGATTAACAAAGGTAAAGGGAAACATCTCTGGGGACCTGTCACAGTGAAGGATGGACAATGTAGGACAGAGACTTTATTTATGCTATTATTAAATGTAAAACCCTGCTTCTGTACATGAATTTACCCTGTCCCCACTGAGCACTGTCAAATCCCATTAGCTTTTATCCTTACCTTGTGCAAAATTTCTGTCCAACTGCACAGAAGCCTTGTCTTTCCCCCAAGGCTTTGCTGGTGCAACTGAAAAGCCTAAAACAAGTTATTTCAACTAAATACGTGGTAAGCATGTCTGTGTTAGACCCAGACAAAACCAAACCCAATTAAACAGTCTCCATTAATAACACTTTTCTAACGTGCGGTATCTGGGATTGAAACTACACATTTTTCTTCACTTCAGAGGTGTCTGTCATGAAGTGCTGAAGACTTTAGTAAAGTTGAGTCATTTAAAAGACATTTGTTGTTTCTTTAAAATATTTGGTTTTCAGCAGTGGCTGGACAACTGTGCATGGATATTGAATACAGAACCAGAGAGTTTCATGCTTTTCAAGTATAGAGTTTTGCATCAACATGATTGTGAGGTGAACACATAAAAAAACATACAAAGCAATGTTCAGCCAAGACTGTTCAAGAATGCCCTCAGCATGTCTTTAAAGACAAACCACTATGAAGACCTTTCTGGCTCTGCTTTGGGTCTGCTTTTGCTCCCTGCTACCTCTTCGAGCTACATCTGTAACTGGATTAATACACTCCCTTTTAGCCCTGTTAGAGCACAATACGAATTCACCAAGAGGCCTGCAACCTTAATGGTAAGTTTTGACCAGTAGCAAGTAGGAAGATTTTAAAATATAACAAAAAATGGAAACTGATTTTAAAAAACTGAATGTGTAGTGTGTTCAACCAAATATAAAAGGCAGTTTTATGTATTATTTCCACTGTCCACTTTATAACTCTGTAAAATACCATTAATACACATGGTATGTCTGAGATTCTTACATTCAATAAAATGGTCAATAGGAAGCTATTAGGGTGAGAAATTCTTTCCCTTAATTGCATATCCGTGTACAACATAAAGCTTTCTCAAGGACTTCTGTTACTATAAAATGCTTCATAGTAGAGTATAATGTTATAAAATATTGACAATTATATCTATTTTTTAGCTGAATGGAAAAATATTTCTCTTCTGTTCTTTACTTTGTTTCTACTTGATTTTCCAAATTATCATATAGCTTTAAGAGCTTTAAAAATGTTTAGTCAATTGCAAACTTTTGAAACATTGAAAGCTGGGATAGGCAGGAAGCACAAACAACAAACTACTTGTCTGTATCTTGCTTTCAGACCATATTATGATCTGCTACTTGCTAGTAAAGACAATTTTCACCCAGAGTAGCACTGTGGCAAGGTATTTAGTGTCCACCTGGAAGGATTTGTATCGAGGATTATGGAATAGATAAGGAACATTTTAATAAGAAAACCCTTCCTATTTCAATACCTTCAGTTACATTTACTTTTTTCCTCCCACAACATCTTTAAAAGACCAAAAAAAAAAGATTTTTTTCTTTTAATCTTTTTTTCTTCTGCATTATCTCCTGTAAAGTTTCTCACTTTCTACTTTTCTTCATATTCTTCACTCACTGTTTTCCACTTCTTCATTGTGTATCTTTTTCTTTGCAATCCTTTACTACGTTGATTCCATAGTCTTGATTCCACAGCATATATCTGATGATTACTTTGTTCTACAACCAAACTGTAATACAACTTCTTAATTTAACACCTGAGCAAAAATTTTTCCTGTGAAAAGGTGAAGGCATTCCAATACACATTTAGTTAAAAAAAGAAATCATTAATGCTAACCTCTACATTATTCTAAAACAATTTCTCTAAAATATTGTCAAATTATATAAACTGAAGCTAGCTCTACCCTTGTATATCTTATAGTCTATCTCCCATGTATGCCTATGACTAATCTTAATATCTTATTATCAAAGTAACAAGTCTTATAATAAGCCTATTCAAACAAGTAATCAAAAAATAATTCATGCGATAAATTTTATTAGGACTGCTAAACATAATGTTGAAAAAAATTTAATTTAGAAAGGTAACTGCCTCTGCAGCCAATCTTAAGGATATGAACAGTATTTTAAATCATAGCCTAGATATTCAGATTTCTTTTTAACATGAATATTCACCTACATCTTTTTGAGTACAATTACATTCCAATACAATAAGTGGGGTTATGCAAAACAGGTGATTTTTTTTTATTCATTATTTTTTGGTAATTGATTTTCCCAATTATGCAGGAAAAGGCTTTAGGGTGATCACATTCTTAACTGTTTTCAGACAGTCTGAGTACATTTCTACTTTAAAGATCTTAAAAGAAAAACAATTATTCACAGATTTTAGAGTGAATTTGTTCTTATGACTGATCCTTCTGAGAAATGTTGGATGTTTTTCCAGCCAAGTAAAATTGGCAAATGTTGCCCTCAGCAAGCACATAGCTTATTGAAAATATCCTTATATTTCATCCTATTTAGGAATTCTGTTATTAGCTCGTTGTGATTCTTCTTATGAAGAATAAGGACTTTCAGTTTTTAATTATTGTAGACTAGAATAAAATTGCAAGTTTCCTCCATGGACATGTATTCTTTAGGGCTGTAAGACAATGTTTCACCTGCTCTCAAAAGGTAGGAAGAAAGACATAATGAAACAAAGATCACTCGGGAGTAAATCAGAGAGAAAATTGTACCTGATACTACTAAGTTTGATACGCGAAACATCTCAAAAAACATTGAGAGACTGCTATAGGTAGAGTGGCTAAGCAGCCTTTATTCAGATTCACAAAACCTAACTGTTTTTAAAAAAAACTACTCTAACTATGGGAAGATCTGGATGAGATTAGACAAAAAAATGACTGGTCAGATAAATCCTACAGTTGAGCTGTTGTCCCAGAGAAATGGAATACTACAGCTGATAATGTGGATGTATTGACACCAAAACATATTATTTCTAGAATTACAAATATGGCACCACACTGCCTTTAATGAGTGAAGAGAAAACCCCAGAATACAATATTAGTCAATGTTCAAACAACTTTCAGTATTAGTTTACCAGTGCTACGTAAATAAATTACATGGAAAGCATTTCTGATGGGACATTTTGATATTTACATATCCTTAGTCTTCAATATAAATTGGGAAGCCTGAAAGAGTGGAAAGAGAATTGCAAATACTACGTGTTGTTTTCTGATAATCAAACCCATTTTAATAGTAATTGAGCCTGTGCCTGGAGATTAAGACAGAATTTGATGGGTGCTGGGTATGCTCCATTTGTTTCACTTTATGAAGTTCAAGCATCCTGAGGAAACAGAAAGAGGTGGACTATATTTTTAACACAGGTAATTTAAAATGCCTTTTTGTTATGTTATGCTGAAAAATTGTTTAAAGAAGAGGAGGAAAAATAGACATAGAAGTTAAAGATTAAGAATGAGCAATCTCAAGCAGCCATTGACTTTCAGATCTAGATAACCATCGTCTTGATGTTCATACCACCCTGTGTTAGTATGGCTATGAAACCTTTACGTTTTTTTTCATTGCTTCCCCTCTACACCCTTTGATTTTTATGCTAGTATATGATACATGCTTCAGTTAAATAAGGCCTCCATATAAAACATGCTAAGACTGGAGGATATTTAGAGATAAGCTCAAAGGACCACTTTGACAAGAGAGAATGTTTTGCAGCATTGGTTTTCCAAAGTGGAGAAATGTTTAAGTAATAAACCCACATAAAATCCATAGATTTTCTGAAGTGATTTTGAACAACAAGAAATCAAACCTTCTGATTGAGATGGAAAAAAAGTCATGTATCACCAGAAAGCAACTGGTGATAAGTCATTGATTTCAACAGATTAAGAGTAATCAATTGAGAACATGGCTGAAACTCTCTTGAAGTTTTGAAAGTGAACTGAGAAGGTGAATTTTGCCAGAGCTTGCCCATCCAAGTTAACACAAGGATCTTCTATTACTGAACTCAGCCAAGAAAATCATTCTCATATTATCAATCTCTTTATAATCAAAAGCAAGCACAGCACTTCACAAAGTCCGCTCTTTCTTGTTAAAGTTGTTCTTTGTATTGTGGAAGAGACATATTTCTTCCAGACACAACTATTTAATATTTTTTTTAACATCTTCAAAATTATCTTGGTGTTTTCTTGTTTATCTGCTATTATTGATCAGTTTCTTAAGAGAAGATAATTGTTCAATTACACTTTCAGCAATAAATAGCAATTGATCAAATGAGATTTTATTTCATGCTTCTTTCCAATTTGGGTTTTGTTGTTTGGTTTTTTTTTTCTCAAGATACACAGGATCAGATAAAAGAGTTCAATTCAGTTTTACAGTGATCACAGATAGAAACAGGTTTTCAGGAGACTGCCATTCCCATTCAGACTATAAAATATGTGACTGGAAAATAAAATTGACCTCCTACTTGTGCAAAAAGATTTGCAAATCTGGCAAGACTTTCATTAATGGCCACAAGAATATATTATTTTCATGTTCTGCAGGAAAAGAAGTCTATTTAATGCTACACAGTCCAAATAGGGACATGCATTTGAATATATCATATTTATTTTTGTTATATGGATAATATATATATATACACCCCTTCTTTACTGGGGAGAAGTTTACAAAGTTCATGCAACAGCATTTAGAACATGAGCTCGGGGTAGGTTTTTATTTTGTCTTGTGAAGAAAATAAAAAGTAACCCAGAACAGTTGTCACACTCTACCTCCAATGACATGAAATAGGAAGATTTATTTCTAAGAGTTCGTGATATTTAATGAAAATGTTCTCCCTTTCTTTTGTTCCTAGAAGTGGGAACATTGTTGGACTGACCTTAATTACAGCCATGTATGTTCACACACAGCAGTTACAAAACTGCAAGCCAAATAATTAAAATTAAGAATTAACACTATCAAATATTACAATGAGCAATTAGTTATAGGAAGTAGCATAGTTAATTCACTAAGTGTCATTTTCTGGTTTGCATGTAAATTCAAGAAAACTCCCATCTTCATTAAAAAATGTTTTTGAAAGTCTTTCTTCACAGGCAAAGTCAACACGTACTTTTTGTTGTTAGATCATCCAGTATACTTAGAAATCCTCCATGGAACATCCTTATGAAAATTCTGTCTTGTTCTGCTTGTCTAAAGCAGAACTGGAGTACATTCTTCTGAATAGAGGAAGGCAGTTCTGCTCTGTGCTGGTTAAAAGAACAGCATGTGTATTTTTAAGTCTGGTGGTGCTCCCCACAATTTCAGGGTGACTAAAACACACTCTCTGTATTTGGGGAAGCCTGTGCATCCTAAGACACAGTTCTAAAACTTATCCAGCAGAAGGAAATAAGAAGGGACCTGGATTTGGGGAACAGATCAATTTATCTTGCAGTCCCACAGGATGAGCTGTAGCAAAGAGACAGCTTCACTGGATCAGGGAGGAGACAGTTGTAATCTGTGATCAGTTGCAAAGAGTGATGTACACAGACCTAAATTGAGAGACAAGCAGGGAGAGTAGGAAACTAAATCTGATTTTACTGAAAATCTATTCAGTAGAGACAAAAGATTTAGGGGCTAGTACTGTACTCTCAGCCTCTACTTCTTAGCCATATTCTAATGTTTGGAATCAATAAAAGCCCTTTGGACAGAGTAATGTTTATGTCGGAGGTATATAGAATATTTTGCTCAGTTTGTATTTGCCAGTTGCTGAAATATAAAGTACTGCATAATTAGACATATTTTATATATTTACAGGTGTATATGGTACAACAACATTCTAGTGAATGAAGCACAGTGATGTTTTTTTTCAAGTGTCCTTGGGCTCAATGCTGGGATCTCTCTCAAATGTACCTTCCTGGGTTTTTTGTTCACTGTTTGCTCTTTGTGTACTCTCAAGAACAAACTGAATGACATAAGGTCTCCTCGACAGGTTAGTGATTATCAGCTTTTACAATGCCTGATTTGTAAACCATGAAACTTTATACTGATATCTAGCTCACAGGAGTGCGCAAAATCCCATCTTTTGTGTTTTAAAATGCATGTAGTGTGCTGCTTACTGGCATAGCATGTGTCTCATCTGCCTTTCCCCATACAAGCTGGCTCTGAAGGGTGTTAGGTACCTAGAGATAGCACTCAGCAAAGCAATATACTCACGAAGAAGAACTGAGATTGATTTTTTTCATCTGTCCTAGAGTTTTATCATTTGCACCATTTTGCTAGTATTGCAACCCTATATTTATACACGATACTTATGGTTATTATATTGGACATTTCTCATCTATATTTGCAGAACATGCTGATTACATTTTTCTTGAGAGTCAGCTGTTATTTTTTACCCTTCTAGGGAGTGACAGTGATTCTATTTTAGGTAAGAGCTGATACTTGTAGCCAAAAGACTCATTTTACTGAGACCTACAATACATTTCTGCTTACTGCACACTGACTACCTAACTCAAGACTTCTAGAAAGACAAACCACTTCTTGCAAAGAATTCAGGGCAAGGTTGATGTGAAAACTCTGCCAGCAAATTAAATCCTTGTCTATCATCCTCTCTCTCCTTGAGCAATACCTCTCCCCAAAACTGAAATCCTCTTAAGCCTAGAATTTTCAGGATGCATTGCTCCCAACTCCTTTAGGTCTAAGTCTTCAGCAAACTCCAAATAACTTCCAAGTATCTGTGTTTACTTTTCTAGATTATACCTTTAAAGATGTGTGTTTTGTAGCTGAATAAATAAAATGTTGCTACTAAAGTCTGGGGCATCTGTATATATATGTATAATTTCTAGAATAGGAAACCATGTATTTTTTTTTTCAGCTGAACATATCAATAGGTACCACAGGGATGAAGACATCAATTTCAGTCCTCCTTATTGAGCCTTTAAAGAAAACTTGTACTCTATCCATCAACCAAGAGGCTAGACTTCTAGTGAGCACTGAAGATGCTGATCTCAGCAAGATACTCTTTTCAATCCATTGCTTGCTGTAAATAGGGTTCTGCTAAAAGTAAAACAAAACTATGAAGCATAGAAGAACTACAATGTTGTGGTTTTGTATTACTTCATTTTCAAAGATAAAACCTATTAATCATACTACAGAGCAGAGTTTAACTCAGTCTCTCCCACTGAACCATCTCTCAGATCCACAGGTACTACAAGAAAAATTCCTTTTTATTTCATGTGGATAAAGGCATGTAAGCATATTGTGGGTAAATATGTACTTGACCACAAATACAAATCTCAATGAACTGGAACCTATTTGGGTAGTAGAAGAGGTAGTGTGTCTTTGAGGGATGATAGTATCCGAAATCAGAAGCCATAGCTTCTTGTTGCCATTGGTAATGACATACCTGCATAAGAGAGAAAATCTGTACTATGTTTCACAAGTTCTATGTTTTCCCACAGCTCCTGAGCACAGTCCTACAATTCTACCACAGTAATCACTCTGCTGGACATCCTTCTACCTCCCAAGTCGTGTTTAAATCGATTGGGTTTTGTGGAAAAAATAGCAGGATGATTCATGGCTAAAGATGATAATATCTAGGGAGAAGATATAAAAGATATAAAATATTAAGGTGTTTCATCTTCTGGCACTGGAGGAGTGGCTTTGATTGAAAACCTTTCCCCCCCCCCAGTCTAGCTGATAATAATTTGAACAACATAGCTTGAGCTATGGCATTCTAGAGTGTGGTGGGTTGGCACTGGCACCCACCAAGTGACCACCAAGCCAATATATCACTCCTCCTCTTCAGCTAGACAGGGAAGAGAAAATCTAGTTAAATACTTATAGGTCTGGACAAGGATGGGGAGACATCACTCAGCAATTACTGTCATGGGCAAAGCAGTCTCGACTTGGGGAAGTTAGTTTAATTTATTACCAATCAAATCAGAGTAGGATAATGAGAAATAAAACCAAATCTTAAAACCTCTTCCATGCACTCCTCCCTTGTTCCTGGCCTGAACTTCACTCCTGATTTTCTCTACCTCCCCCCTCAAGGGCGACAAGGAATGGGGATTTTGGTCAGTTTATCACAGTTTGCTCCTGCTCCAGAGTGGGATCCCTCCCAAAGGAAGCAGTCCTCCGCTAACTACTCCAATGTGAGCCACTCCCACAGGCTACAGTTCTTCACAAACTGCTCCAGCTGGGTCCCTTCCACAGGGTGCAGGCCTTTAGAAACAGACTGCTCTGGTAAGGATTCCACACAAGGTCATCAATTCTGCCAAGAAACCTGCTCCAGCATGGGCTTCTCTCTTCATGGGTCTGTGGGTACTGCCAGGAGCCTGCTCCACCACAGGCTTCCCATGGGGTCACAGCCTCCTTCAGGTACATCCACATGCTCCAGAGTGTTATCCTTCACAGGCTGCAGGCAAATATCTGCTCCACTGTTAAGCTCCATGAGCTGCAGGGAAACCTCTGCTCCAGCACCTAGAGCACCTCCACCCACACCCTCTTCTCTGACCTTGATGTCTTCAGAGTTGTTTCTCTCACATATTCTCAATTCTATTCTCTGGCTTCTGTTGCACAGCAGTTTTCCTCCCTTCTTAAATACAGTATCACAGTGTCGCTACCATTGGTGTTCATGTCTTGGCCAGCAGCAGGACCATCTTGGAGAAGACAGGCACGGCCTCTGTCACAGATGGGGGAATCTTCTAGCAACTTCTGACAGAAAACTGTAGCACCCCACTCACTACTAGAAACCTTACCACACACAGCAGTTTTCCTCTTGTGGAACTGAATCCATCTCACCACCAAGGAGGTTTTCCTGATATCTGAAATGTTGCCAATTTCCCCCAGTTATTGCTGTGTTTTTGACATGCCATGGAGCTCCCCTGTTAGAGCTTATGCCCCAGGGAAGACACTAGGCTATTTCTTACACTTTCAGTATTAGCCTGTTTACTTCTGACTGTTTCCTCCTAAAGCAGCCTACAACAGCTCCTTCAATTCTGCTCTCTATGTTGCTTGCTTTTTTCTCCCATTAGCAGCTGAGTGATGCACACGCACACATGACTACTCAAGGAGTACAAATGCACAATCGTTTGTCCTTTCTGAGGTATAGTAGTAGTTCTTGAGATACAGCTGAATTTTGAATCCTCAGGGGTTTAAGACGTTATTTTCTGCTTATATCAAATTATAAATTTCTCCTTATTCACAACAGAGCGAAACCTGGACTTTAGTGATATTTTGTCAGCAATTTCAGACTGATTAATCTACATCTTTGCTCTGATGTTGTATGTTTGGAGTACCATGAACAGTTTATGTTTTACCATTCAAACTATTCTATGCCCTCATTACCCTCCCCCATCTCAACCTAGTGAGATAGCCTAGAAAGCTAGGGAACTCAGGATGTGTGAGGAAAATTCCTAGTTCAAAGCAAAATTGTGCAGGAATTGGAACATGAAATTTCTTTTATTAATCACTACTAGTCATTTGTTACCTTTCTGGTTTTAAAAAGTTAAGTAAAATTTGATCTTGCACATTGTTCTAGAGTTTGGGCTTCTTATACTGATTGCACTCGGTACTTAGCACTTCATGGTAAAACAGATACGAACAATGTATCACATAAAACTTATCTTCAAAGAACATCAGGAAAAATATGTCATTTAAGTTAAAAAGCCAATTCCTATCTATTTTTAAGTCGACTTCAGTCCACCTTGCAGGGAGAAAAAACTACCTTGATCTATTAATTATGTATTGTTTTTCCTTGCTGATGATGGCTTTGCAAATCTTTGATTTTCAAAGTTCATTTTTTAAAAAATTAATTATTATAGGAAGAGTGGAAATTATAAAATCCATACTGCTTTGAAATTCTGTTTTGAAACATCTTTTTCTTTCCTTTGAGTAACAGAAAACAGCAGCTTTTCTGTTATTTCTTAGCTAATCATCAAATCACCATTTACTACTAGTTCACTACTATTTCCTTTAAATATCTGAAAATCTGTTACCCAGACTAAGCAAGGCTTAATGTCCTCAGCACCAGGAGGTATATAAGTACATGAAAGGTATTTTCATGGGGGAAGAGAGGGAAATGAGGCAAGGAAGGTAGGGAAGGAGGAAGGGAGAGTTTTCTAAACAAAAGGTCAAGGTAAGCATGGTGTGATCTGATTGCAATCAGTCATATATTCCTGCATTCAGAATTTCTTATATGCTACCATATGATTTTTTTTCTGGGTTTTTTTTACTGCTTTTCTGATGCTTTTTTTAAAATTGGAAATATGTTCAGCTGTCTTTCATTTTCTAACTGGAATCCAGTAATACATATCCAGTGCCAATACTCTAAATCAACTCTTATAATCTGAAACTATTTTCTTATTTCTTTATATAGATTATTTCCCTCTTATTTATTTATTTCTGGTTGACATATACTAGCGTTCATCTGAACATGCTGATCAACATAAACTGCTCTCTGTAATTAGACTTTTAATTAAAAACATTAAGATGAGTTATTTACATGAAATCAGCTTTGCTACTAAGAAACTTTTCTTGGTATTTATATGATTGCTTTCTGCACATTTACTTTTATAATTATACACATCAGCTCTTAATGGAATGAAAAGGGCACTAGGATTCAATGTTTTTATTCTGGTATCATTGACATCCCAAAATTCCCAAATAGGCGCTTGGCTAAACAGAACTCTTCAGTAGAAGAGAGGGCATGGGTTTTGTTCTTCAAATCTTGATGGCATACATGTATTCCTATTTATTTTCAATTGTACTAAAGGAAAAAGGACTACAGCAACTTTAGTGCAACTAAATCTCCTTTGTGAAGACAATGCTTCTAAACAATGACAAACAAAAAGAAAAAACACCTTTACTTCTGCACGGATCCCTTTGAAGAGAGTGAAGTTCTCTGACAAATCAATAGACTTTGCCATAGAACAGAAGTGTTTTAAGAGGAAGCAGTTATACTTGTAGGCCAGCTTGAACTTTCTTTTATTTTTTCCTCAGTCAGAGCATTCTGAAAGAGGTCTGCACTGCAGAAATAGAATCTCTGAAAAGGAATGAATGCTGAGTTTACATGTTGAAGAAATATAGGAAAGTAATGTGGGGAAAAATTGCCAACTTTGTAATACTTCAGCTGAGAGGAGAATGTGATGTTGACATCCAGCTTCTGTATAAGTTTTACCCACTCCAACATCCTAAATACAACTTCTCAGTTACCCTGAGGTGAGTTAATTCAGCACTACTTCCCTCTGTATTGAAATACATCAACATATGTATGAAGACTAGGACATTATTTATATGAGAGGTGCGTAACCACAATGCCTGTAGGCACTCTCACTGAAGCTTGAAAAATAGATTGACCTCAGGAAACAGTCCGTGTTCAGAATTAAACAGTTCTAACACAGGGCTGTTTGTTAGTTTTTAAAAAGAAACAACACTTTTCCCACAACAGATCTTTTTCCCCACACAAACATCAGAAAAGGCTGAAAGGTTTGCAACGTGATTCCATCATACTTTTTGCATTTTGATATATCTGGTGACACAGCCTCAGAAAGCCTGCTCAGAAAGATAAGACATTTTCAAAGAAACCAATGATCCTGGTGGTCTTTAGACAGTCTTAGTCCTCTGTTTTCAGCAAGAACAAAGACAACTCTTGCTGGAAATTAAAAAAGAGAAGAGAGATAGAGAGGGATGGAGCAAAGAGCTGTCCACTACTTTTGCTCAACAGTAGAAGAAAATAATCTATTTACTCCCTCCTCCTCTTATACTTGCCAAAATTGATCATAATGTGGAATTTGTAATACTTCTTACTTTGCTTTTTGAAATAAAAAATAAATGGAATTTTAAAATACGTTTAACCAGCTCTCATTCTAAGCTGTCATAAATCTGTTTATATCACCAGTCCTGATGATCAGATTTTCAGACACAGTGACTATGAGTTAGCTATAAAAATAAGTGAATTTCCATCCTGTAATTTCAAAACTGTGCAGGTCATTGCTAAATTTAACCTGTATCTGATCCTTTGTGGAATTACATTATGCTTAATGCTTTTTGGGACTGAACCTTTACCATTCTCTAAGGTAGGGAGAAAGGCTGTAGAGATCTTCTGGACTTCTTTTAGATAGGCCATGTCAATAGCAGTAGGTCAAAATTAGGTAGCTATGTAGTCACCTTTGAGATCTGAAGCTGCTAGTATGTTCACTAGAAGCTTAAGTATTGTTGAGCAGCAACTACAGACCTGATTTATTTCTAGAAATCACTTTTGAGATGTAAAGCATACTGCCAAGACACCAAACATCACAAAGCCATTTATTCTTGCCAAGTCTCAACTCTTATGACCCACCTGCTCAATTTTTCAAGGTCATCAATCAATAACATCATAAAACTCATAGTTACATTTTGTTTATGCATAAAATGTGGGGTTTTTACAACATTCTGCTTGTCAGGCAATTAAAAATCTGCAGACGTTCATAAAACTTAAAGAAACATTGAAGATCTGAAACCTATAAACATCCATCTGTCTATCATATAATACAGATGAGGGGAATGTCTGTAAACAAATCTCTGTAATGAAGGACGATGGTTCACTGCATTGTGGGTCGGAGTAGATGTCACGTATACATTGATAGAATCTCAGTGACATGAATCTCCATATCTTAAAGACGTGTCTGCTTAATATCATGAAAACAATCACTTCCAGGCCTCTTTCAGAAGGAGAAAGAAATTCTCACGTGGTATAGCAGTAAGTGGTAGCTATGGTAGTAAAGAAGAAGAAATATTAAATCTATATGAAGGTCCAGTAGAGAACAAATGAAAAGTTTTACTGTGGACCCAGTGGATCCCTGCAAAATACAGACACTGTTTCACAGATTATGTAAAGATATCTAGGTTTTATGTCAGTCAGGGAATTAGCTCACCATATTCATGAACAGACTTGTTTGGTAATTACTCAACAGAATAAATAGATCTGATTTCCAGAATTTTATTTAAAAAACAAAATAAATAAATAACCCCCCACAAATCTTGAATCAAAAAACTTGTTTTAGGGATTTCAAATGCTGATTATAATCTAAAGCATGTTATTATTATTTTACACAGTATAAGATTTTGTGACACTTCTGGTTTGTACAAACATGACACGGCAGAGAATAAATATAGGCAATAGTGGAGGAAAACTCAAAAGAGTAGCTTTTTTGAATAGAGTTCAGTTTCCAAAATATTACTCTGTCTTTTCTTTTAATAATCTACATAAAAATAAAGTAGCCTGAGACTGTATGCTAAGCATAAAAGACATAAAAGTATTAGACATTATCAAACTCTGAACGATTAAACTATGTAATGATATTACAAAATATACTGGTTTAGATGCTGACTGCACAGAAAAACAAGTAAACTACTATGATACAGCCAGGTCAACTTTTGCATGTTATACTTTTAAAAGAGAAAGCTAAACAGGAAAGTAAAAAAGAAAGGCCTAACTGAAAGAATAGAGCTTGGTTTGGTCAGTTATGTAAGCCCCACTCACTATTTACAGGTTAAATACACAGGTTCAGCACACAGCTTATGAGGCTTAAATCATGACATCTTGTGATTCTCTGAGTCTCAGCAAGACAACTTTGATTTTTCAGTGCTGAGACACAATATAGGTTGTTACCAATACTCCAGAGGACTTTGAGGTTGAGCATACTCTGTGTACATTAAGAAAAAAGGTCTTAAAAATTGCCAGTTCCTTCAATTTAAGTATTCTTCCATGGCTGAGGAGAAGACATCTCTGAAAGACATTGGTTGTTTTGAATACTTCAAAATTAAATATGAAGTGATCAAGCCAATTTAAGTGCTGTGTTTGCACTTCAGTATTTGCTCCTTAGTAATATACTGACTTTAAAGTTATGGTGTCAGGGAACTTAGAAAATTCACTAATTTGAGTGCTGTGAAATTTCAAAGACCTCCTCCTGCAGCAAGAAGTGCCATCTCATCAGCTTTGGATTCAATGTAATCACACACTGCAACACTACATGGCCAGAAGATTTATCAGTCATTGGATGAAGTGCAGCTTCTACGTGGGGGCACCGGAGCCTTTTGACGAAATCTGAGGATAAATAAATTAATGAATGAAGAATTAAGATATAATCAAAACATTATTAAAGTAGACCTGCATTATCTTTGTGCATACTATGGCTCTCCAAGCACTTTTCTGAGACCTAATAGGCCTGACTTGTTAATGTTTTGCGTTTTGTGTGCAGAACTGTGCTATCAAAAACTTAAAAGTGAGCTGCTAGCAGCTAAAGAGAGTAGTATCTTTTGAAATATTGTGAATTAGCACACATATAAACTGTAATTAAAACCCAAACCCATTCTTTTTCAAATTATCAGAAAATATTTTGGACTTAACTAGATTTCATCCTATTTGCAAAATCTCCTTTCCTACAGAAAATCTGTTTGATTCAGAGCTCATCAATCTACAAATTAGGAATATCAATACCACAAAAAATCCGACCAAACCTGATGCAACAGATTAGGTTCTAATAAAGCCAGTTGGTCGCTACATTTATCCCTTAGACTTCATTACTTAATAAGTAAACCCCAGAGTTTGCCAGGTTCTGTTAGTGGGTAAACTCATACATTTCAAGTGCAGAGCAAAGTTCTCCAAATTAGTCATAACTGTTTGGTCTACAAAATACAGCTTTGTGAATAAATGTCACTGTAAAAATATTACACTTTGAAGAGCTAAACCTGTGTAGCAAAACTCATAAATTAATTTGTCTACCAGCTACAAGAATTACAAAAAAGACTTATCTGAGCATGCTTCCACAATATATGCTCTACATTGGTACTGAAGAAAAAACTTCTACAATTCTCTCTGTTTGCTGAAAGAGGAATATTGTACGTTAAATACTGCCATACTGCTGGTGATATTGCATTTATCTTGTTATCACATAAAATACTAATTTCAAAGGGGTAAGAATTCTTCATGGGGCCCAGAAAACCCCAGAATATGCTATAGTTTATTCTGAACCTACAGCTTGTTTAAATTTTTTTTGATGTTGGGGTTTTTTTTCATTTCTTCCAGCAGCAAAATCAATACGCTTTCCAACATGGAGAGAATGGTCCTCAACAGAATACCTGGAAAGAGGGAAATAGTAGGCATCTTGTGAGGGATGTTGCATATAGTCTTTGCAGTAGAAAGTTTGGGGCACAGTAAAATCAGCTTAGGTTAGTAAAATTGTTTGGAATAGCTTGTGTAAGGCCTGAGACCTAATTGACTCTATAGCCTTCAGCAGTGAAAGGCCCTGAACTGACATATTTTACCAATGAAAGTGGACTAAACATGTCTGTGGATTACTGTTTTAAGATATGCTCCCATGATTTTCCATACAGAATGNTTATGAGATCATCTCCCTCTCTCATCTTTGAATTTCAGAGAATACGTATCACAATACCTTAGAAAAAACATTACAACTGTTTCACAAGATTTGTTGTAATGTATTTGCAAGATTTGTTTGCAAATCCCTGGTAAAACAAAGATCTGACAGAAAATGCTACATCATTAAGTCTGAAATTTTTCATTCAAATCAATGGCAGGAGAAATCCCCAAGGGATTTCTTCCAGACCACCAGATTCTGAAAACTTCCAAATCCATCACTCAAGGATGGATGTACCCTTGCATATAACCCTGCAGACACAAATCTGCCTTCGGTCAATATAGCTGACAGCCTTAGTTTCACAGCTGCTAGAAGCAATGTTTTTGATAAGCACAATAATTTCAGAGAGCAGCTGCAGTATCCAGGATTCTTTTGAGTTACCAAAAATTAATAAAATAAAAAAATCACCAAACTTTATTATTTCATCCTGATTTGGACATATATGATACTAGAGAAAAGTCAGGAGTGGTGGTAGTGTTAGTTTCTGGGCACCCAGAGGGACATGGTTTCCAACCAGCTCCAAAACCTGCATGAGAAGTGCTGATCCTCAAATACCGCATATAGCAATATTACTAAACAAGTAGTCAAGACACAAAATTCTGGATATGTAGTATCTGGATGAATTTGTAGCTTGGAATCTACATCTAGATATATCTTCTTTATTTAACCTGCCTCTGTCATTTTCAAAAATAGACCAGTGTGATATCAAACGAAGTGCTGCAAGCAAAAATCAGTCGTTTACTTCTTCTGGATTTTCTAAACCACTTCCATTCTCTTAGTCAATATCAACTTTGATCTCCCCTTCTCATGCTATCTTGAGATCCCAGTTTAAACCACTCTCCTAAGAGAGTTAATTAGAAATATTCTGTCAGACTCTTTTTCTATTAGATAGGGGAAAAAGTATATGGGGTCTAGCATGCAGTGTTGCTAGTTTATGAAATTAAAAGTACAACATAAGGAAGTAAGAGAGTACAGCTGAAGCTTTTAACATCTGCATCCTTTTCAACACTTAGAGAGAATTATGGCTACTCTTACTACAGGCCATGCTGTAGGAAATAATAATTAAAATGAGGGACAAAAACTACAAACACCAGATTATGTGTCTTCTTGTTAAAGAAAGGAGAATAATTGAGGAAGGCAGACAGCGAAGGAAGAAAGAAGCAAGGAAACAATATTTACTTCAGCTACTCAGAAATACAGCTTAGCAAAACAAGACTGAAAGTGCAGAGCAATTCTTAAGATGAACGGTTATTTTAATCCTGGTTAATACAAAGAATTCACAAATAGTCAAATATGAGTAAACTTAACAAAAAAAGCCATTTTAGTTGCTTAATAATGTCATGAAAAGAATTATCTTGTGAGGAAAATCAATACATATTAAGAACTTTACTTCCAATTTTAACTTGCTGTACTTCTCCATTTACAAGATTGTAATTTGGTTTTGTCTTTAGGAATCTGTCCCTGAAATTGTCTTGAAGTTTAGCAGGAGATACAAATAAAATTTAAGTTTGAGCATCACTGGAAAGACCAAGGGTATTTTTTTTAATAATGCTTTCACAAACACCCTTACACCATTAGGCAGTAGTGTCCTAGAGATGACAGTAGCTCCACAAGCAAGGCCATATTAGTGGAATAGTTTTTGGTGCTGTATGAGAGCTCTTAGATTTTTTTATCCTCTTGCCACTTAGGTTTTCTGAAGAAAGTCAGAAAAGATGAGATGAAAGTCCTAAGAATACCTCTAAAATTGAAGGATAGGAGCAGAAAATGCTGGTTCCTTAATTCACGAAGTTTTATATCCTTTTCCTATCAAGGCTTCATGGGCAATGCAAAATGGTTTTCTCCTATCCCATAAGTCTGTGCTTACCTACAGGTTTCATTAACAGACTGAGGAACAGAGTGGTGTAAATGCTAATTTTACTATCATACTCCATGCTATCTCTCTGGTATGACATTAGAATATCAGTCTGAATATTCATGATTTTTTTTTTTGCTTTATGATATTTTTGACTTCTAATTGTGCATAAAGCTTCAGGAGTTTGCAGCCTTAAGAACTACTGATTGAAAGCAGACACCACCTTGCAGCAGTTTTTCAGAGTAATTAACTCCCTGTCTCCTAAGAAAGAGACAGTTCTTTAACATGTACTTCTAAAATTTCAAAGGACAAAGGAGTTGTAGGGTACCTGGTTTTTCAAATACCTCCTTTAAGGTCACCACCCTTCCTGCTTTTCTTCCTGCTTTTCTCATCACAAAGAAAACCTGAATTTTAAATTAATTTATAGAATTACACGGATGTCTGTATTGCAACTAATTCTTTTTTTTAAAACTACTGAAATACAAACATAGTAGGTAAAAGTATATTTGAACTTCAGCAAGCCCCTCACCACAGGCTCTTACAAAAACTAGTCTGCCTTAGAATAATAAGGAAAGCCTACTTATACATTCATAACTGCTCATGAAAGAGGAAATAAAGGCTATGTGTGATACAATCACTCAAGTGTAGCTTTTATGCTACATTATCCTAAATAATGTAGTCTTTGTTTTACTACTACAGGCTGTGCTAGAAGAGGAGTAGGTAAATGAGATCAGCTCCATTTTGGGGAGAGCTAGAGAAGATGTGAGATCCCTTTGAGCATAATTGAGGGTTTCCTTTTCAGTGCGTGAAAAAGAGCACAAAGAATTGTTTCTTTGAGGTAAGAGTATGTGTTGGGTTTGGAGGTTTTTTGAGGTTTTTTTTAGATCATCTTGTTTGCTGTTTGATTTGTTATTTTTACTATCGAATTTCTGAGGTACCGTATAAAACCTCAGGTTAACATTAAGAACTCATATCACAAAAATTTTCTTCTGTGGCTTTGAAACAGGATTCCTTTTGCTTTGGAACTGATGGAAGTGTTATTTTTGAAAACTGAAACTCAGTTCTTGTATTTATTTGTCCAGGGAGACAAAGCTCACTGCTTTGAGTTTCCAGACGCTATGATCATCAACGCTGTCTTAACCCAAATGTTATAATTAATCACTGACAGCTTCTTTTATTTCAGTATAGTTAGTTGCCTTGTCCAATTTCCAGGATTATTTTGTTCAATTTATAATAATTACAAGATAGTCTCCATCTAAACAGCATGTAAATATTAACATCTAAATGACTTCTGTTCCTTCATGCACTGAGCTTCATGACATTTTGAAATAATGACTCTCTAAATCAAAGCTTTGTTCATAAGAGAATTTCAGTAGTATGTGCACAAATTAAGAAATCCAAAAAACTGTAATCTTGTGCTACTGTGATTCAGTGACCGCAGCAGGTCACATTGAGCCACTGTCATACTCTAACATAATATGTCTTTCAAATGTTGATTTGCAACAACCCTCTAGTGCTCAGACATTAGAGCAATTGATTTTCTGCATCTCCTTAGCTGGCGTTGAACTAACAGGTAAATTCAATTAACACCAAGGATAATTCAATGGTTTCTTCTCTGATTGGTCACTGTGTGAGCCATTGCCATCCTGAGGAATATCAGAGCTAGAAATGTACTCCAAATATTGGTTTAAAAAAATAAACACAGAATACTCTGGTATATAATTTTTTTAAGGTGTAAGGACCTCAGGACTTCATCCTAAAAATCATTTTTAATATAGATCACTGCTGACCTGGTTTAGATACATCTACTTTTGTCCTCTCAACTAAATTTCTGCCTCTATCCCATGCATTATATTGAATAAATCTACATCTTGCCAGGAAATGTACTCTAGAGTGACTTACATATTTCAAATAAAGATTTGTGAAGACATATCTAATTTTGTCTTAATCTATTGTAGTTGAACAGGCTGAAGATTTTAATGGGGGTTTTTTTGTAAGATCTGAAGGTGAGTTACCTAGCTATTAAAAGCATTTTTATATCCTAAAATCCTTCAGAGCCCTTAAACCCACATAGCCCTGGGGCAAACCCTATCAAGTTCACAGACTTCTGATGTCCAGTAACAACTCTATAAATCTGCAAGGCTCCAGCAGCTTACAGTATCTCTTTAAAGTCTGTATAACCCTAAGGCAGTCCTTTCCATCACAGCATGGCCAGAAGGCAAAAAGCCAAGTGGGAGTAGGTGCTATGATGGATGGAGGAAGACTACACTACACCAGAATGGGAAGGCCTGGCACTGGAGTTGTGAGCAGGCAGTGAAGAGTGGGTGCATCTGCCCTTATGGAGTTTGCAGATACTGTAAGTACCCCTGTCTTGACATGGAGAGATACAAACTGTGGCACTTACACAGAACAGTCTATCTGATTCTTATTTGTACGTAAATTTGCATGTTTCCTACTACCTCTCTACAAGACAGGAATTGTTTACTCACTCTTCTCACTATAACCAGGATAGTGACTGCAACATGAAAGGATATAATTCAATCAAAATGTCATTACAACTAGGAAAATGGATATGAACTTAAAATTTGAAGCTGTTGCAGTTAGTCTGACACACAGAACTCCTGAGGCAAAACACACGGAAGAGGAGAAATAACCCAAAATGCCGTGTATGATTACCACCGCAACAGTACAGAGTATGAAAAGTTTCTCTTACCTCTCCTTAGTGGCAGTGAGCTCACTCACATAATGCCAGCATTTTCAAGACTTATGCTTTAAGGATGTTGCAAGAGATGATAACTGAGTACAAGGAAGCAAAAGTTTTTAAAATAAAGTGGTCATTTTTAGCTGTCAAATTCAGTCTCTTATCAAGATATTTGAGCATTGTTAGGATTTTTGGTCACAAAGACAGATGGGAAACCACAAGCAAGCACACAAGTGTCAAAGCCTGCCAGGAACCAGTATTTCTAATTACAGCTGAATTAGTATACACCATTCAAAAACTTTTTGTTATTCCCTTACAAATTAAAACTGAAGCTGGAAAATTGATCACATGAGAACAGAAAATTGGTTTTTTATGTCTATGGTTTAGTCTTTGGGGCTGGATTAATGCTTTTATTGAAAACAACGGTGGACAGACTATTTTGAGATGAGGAAGGATAAAGACATGGAGCTTATAGAAAGAAATGCTACCTGGATTTTCCTCACGAGGAAGAACAATCTTGCTCCCTAAAATCACAGCATTACTGCATTGATGTCAAAGCAACAAGAAGATTTACAGTATACTCACAGAAATGGATAAACCCACTTGATTTATTTTACAATATTAAGAGCTTCCAGTTACTACTGCTGCAGGAACTTTATGGGTAACATACAAATATGCCATTAGATTTAGATTGCTTTTAATGACAAAAAGCAAGAAAGGAAATTCTATTTTCTGTTAAAGAAGTAATCTGTTCTCATTCTTGCATAGGCAGATCCTGGAGGTCTTTTCCAACCTGGTTATTCTGTGGTTTTGTGATTGGCACTCACTTAGGGCTGGGCTTGGACTAGCCATCATTAAGTTTCATAAATAACTAACTTTCTGTCCATTGATGTTTGTGACAGAAGGTGTAGCAATGAACAGTATAAACTTCTCTGCCATAACAGGTTTTTTTCCTCATTGCTAATGGAAGTAATATTAGCTTCAAAAGGAAATACCACCAATTTCACCAGGCTTCTAGGCAGCAGCAATAAACATCCAAATGTAGTGAACACAAAAGTATTCTACCAACAATTCAAACATGAGAATACAAACATCCTGGCACAGACAACAAGAATATTTATACAAGAACAAATATTTCATTGTGCTATGTACGTCATCAATAAGCAAAGTTATCAATAGGCAAATAGAGCTATGTTTTTCTGCGAGAGTAGATTTAAAAGCAAGTAGAAAAGGAAATGTGTGGTTCAGAGTGGAAAGCCAAGACTCTACAAGGAGAAAAGGGCAGGTCAGATCTAACCTTTGCTATCTTTTCGGGATGCATAATAAAGCAGCAGTTCATGTTCAGAAAAAGGAAATATCACAATATAACACCACAGACACATGGATGGGTTGATATAAAAAAAAATACATCAACTGATAAGATTTGTCTGACATTGAGTCTGGGGAACTGTATCTAATGGCTCTGGCCTAACCAGCTGATGGAAATTTTATGAACTTGGACAGTAGAGGTTTTGACTTTGTGGGTGAAACCGTGGAACAGAAACAGTTTCATTTGATTCAATTCATTGGAGTATTGATTTTCAGGGTTGATGATTTATTAACGTAACATTCGGTACAGTTGCATCTCCCAGTAATAATGATGCTGTTACTGACACTGGAGATAAATCACTGTAAATCTTTAAAAGAATAGAAGTCCTTAGCTAACAAATTGGGTGTTCTGGATTTGTAGAAGCTTGGAAAGTTCTGCTAAGTGGTACAGTGACTTTTTTTCTGTGGAAGTGTTCTCACTTTTGACAACATTGGACAGAGGACAGGTTTATTTAAACATACCAGGGAGTTTATAGTCTCATTTGTTCACCTAAATAGTCAAATGAACATACAAAGTGTGCAACCCTATACAAAAATTTTAAACAAGTAATCATTACTGCAAAGGCTTACCTGTCTTGTGTGGAACACTTACAATTTTAACCACAAACAACATAAGCAAGTCAGCAGGGATGGACAAGTCAATCTAAACTGAAGACATATTAGAAATACTATATTATGATCTGTGTGTTTCTTGCTGACATTTCTTTGGCTAGAAATAGACGTATCTTCTATGTTCTACTGAATACCACAACATACTCAATGGACTCCAAAGATTCTGGCACTTCCTTTGAGGAGGTAAAAAATTATTTGGAATGCATAAAACCAGATGGAAATGTCAGCAAAACAGATATCTTCTTGGCATAGTTTAGCTCCAGTCCCAACAAGAATGACAGAAACTCGCAAGAATCAAACCAACGCTGCTTTTACTATGGCTGTAACTTAAGTGACCAACAACCAACCATCTTTTCCCACACAAATGTGACTCTTCAGATTTAATTCCATTTCCACAGAACAAAACACTGACATTTCTCATGGTCCTTTATGTACTGGCATGAACCATAAAAAGGACTGAATTTAAGCAGTTGAGTAGGCACAGAAATGATTTTGTCTCTTACTACAGTCACTTGCTCTACTGTACTTTTGGATCAGTTTGAATCGGTACTGCTGCAGTGATCATATAAGATACATCATTTCAGCATGGTATCAAGACTTGGACTGTGCTGCATCTCTTCTATAACCTTATTCTCCCTCTCGGACTATTTATTTCTACAGGTTAGTCTAGAGAGGCTCTAAAGCTCTAGGAGCACAGAAGACAGGTACAGTTCCCTCTACAATCTGATCATCTCTTTTGTGAAAGACACCTCAGAGTGTGTCTGCCACTGAACTGCAAGCATAGACCTAGAGGATTTTCCTTCACTAGCACTCTCACTGTTTTATCTACTGACAATAATTATGTACACAGGCCTTTTTAATTAAGGCTGTACTTGCAGGTAGGCAAGTCTTTGTTTTCCTTGCACAGGGAAATAAGCACAACCAGGATCATCAAGGATCTACATACCATGGAAGCAATAATGCTGATTATCAGCCTCCTGTCATATTACTACTCCATAATCACTTCCAGACTGTCCAAGATGTGTTTTCAAACAAAATGTAGACCATTCTTTATGGTAAGAAAAGATACACTAAATGCTCAGTAGCACTGAGTGCATTATGAAAATGTATTTCTACAAGACAAACTACAGTAAAACAAAGGGATTATGCCTTCCTTTTAACTAAGGCCAAACAATTTATTTTGCTTCCACATAACCTTTATGTTCAAATATATATTTTCTTAATGTGAGGAAATATTCTTGGTAAACATAATATTCTAAAAGCAACTCTACTTAAATTGTAAATAAAAGTAAATAAAGTAAATAAAATAGTAAATAAAAATTCCTCAAAAAAATCAGTCTGGAATAAGCCAAATCTGTAAATGAACTGCAAAACTGAGAACTAATTTGTCACATTTAGTCACAGCCTTGACAAGATGTGTAAAGAATCCTGTTCCCTGAAGGAATCAAAATTCCTCACTACAATACTCTATAGTTGTACTCAAGTGAGGGTCAATTAGCTAAAGCTCACTAAAAGATTCACCACACTCCCTCTGCACCAGGATCAGACCAGCTATTGCAATACAGAGAAAATTAACAGCCATGTAGCGCTATTACATATTCTCTAATGAATCTGAGACCAATGTTGCAAGTTGTTAACCAAACCTCTTAAGAATATGGGTGAAGTCTGACTTCTTGAAAAATATAGGTATGTCAGAATGAAACAGATGTAAAAAAAAATGTAAAAAGGTAACAAAATTCCCTTTTTTTCCTACATTTATTTATGGGTCCTCTCAGACTGGCATTCATACAGTCCTGCTTGCTTCTTCAGTAAATGGGAAGGAAAATGAAGAAGGCATATATTTGTATCTATAGAAAAATATTGAATCGGAAGTTATTTGCTGTCTGGGAATTCAAAAGTTTCACAGACTATGCAGGGCTAGATCTCTAAACAAGCTTATTTTTAGCTTTTGTATAATTTAGAGGTCTTAGTGCTAAAAATTTTTGCTTGTCTGAATATTTATAGCACATGGGGCTCTCAACAAACTCATGATGGAATTATCAAATCAGCTTCAAAACCAAAAAAAAGAGTAAGAATGGGAAGAGACAACAAACATGTAAGTCAAGCTTGTTTAACTGTAAAAAACTGACCATGAATTATGTTTACCTTAATCCCTGACAGCTCTGTCATGAACTTTGTGGCAGAGCAGCATGGATCTTCACTATTCAAGGGTGGGAATAGCAGTAGCTTCTTCTCCTCCTCCTGCTGCCAAAGGGAAAATGGAACAAAAACTGGAGAGTTAGACTGTGAAAGTGCTGCCTTAGCAGCAGGGGCTGGTGAAGGAAGGGAAGTAAATTCAAATGATTAGTGAGTCCATAGCTGCTCTAAGACTGTAGTCCAGCTCTGAGAATCTTATTTCCTTGCCTCAGTAAATAAGCACACAGAATCGCATTATGCTAAAACCCACTTACTAGTGAGGCCTAAAGATTGATAGCTAACTCATGTTGGAGGGACCAGCAGTTCTTGAGCAGAAAAGCAGACAGAAAAGAAGTAATCATCTCAGTTATTTTCACCATTTTTCATTATCTAAGGGACTTTTCTGCCACTGATTTCTAGTTATATCCAGATTAGATATATTCATTTGCTTCTAACTACTTGTGTAAACCAAAATATCAGTGTGTGAGCATTTATGTAGATGAAAAAAGTACCATAATTGGAAACCTGACTTTATTTAACTTTGACTGTTCAAGTTGAGTACCACTTATTCAGATGTGAAACCACAGTAAATTCAGGAGTGCAATTTATTTCTGTTTTATTCCAGATATGGCAACTCTGTCATATATAATTAATCTCCTTCATATCCATTTGCTCTGATGGACTGGACTTTCTGAGCTCCTTTGTCACTGGTACATTAATGTCAGGGAGTCACTTTCTGCTGACAGTAACAAAGTTGTAAATCTAAGGTAAGTGTTTTAATCAGAGATGAGTTTAAAGACACGTAGGATTTGTTCCAGTCAATCTGCTTTAAGCCCCATGTGTATGTGAAGGTGCAGAAAGATTCTCTCTACAGGGCTTGGATCAGGCTCACTCTGGTCTCAGAAGTAGCAATGCAAGTGTTAAAACCAGTTAGATTGTTATTAGCTTCGTGTACCTAGAAAGCTAAGTTAGTGCAGCTGCAGCTGCTTTCCCCAGGCTCCCTTCACAAAAGCTGTGCCTAGCTTAGGTGGGTTCAATCATTCTTTGGATATATTTCTTCCCATCTGTGAAACAGAGAACCTAGGGAGAAGTGTTAAAATAACAAGCTTATTTAGGCCCTTCAAACTGCATGGTGTAAACATCTTGTCCACTTACCATTACAGATTTATCACCTCCATATGCAAAACACCTCTAGATAGCAAGATGTAGTCTCCTCCTTCCAAGTGGAAATATTCACTTGAAATTAGGAAGGTTCTCTTGTATCAGACTGTACATAAGCCTTTATGACCCCAAATCTGGCACCTCTCTAACATAAGATGAATTTGTCTTGGTAGGTGCTTGATTGAAACTCCTGTTAAACTAGAGTGACCTTTAATTATGAAGGAGTCTTCCTAAGGATGAGAGAGATCAGTTCTTCCCTTAACACAGATATCATTGCAATCAGCAGGAATTACAGTGGAAAAACAAGAGCCAGGCAGAAGAGCGTAAACAGATTAAAAGCAGAAGTGATTATTGTAGTAATTAAACATTTCTTAACTGAAATTACACAAAATGCAAAAGCAGCGTGAAAGGTCAGGAGAGATTTTGAAGGAGTGCTCCAGAGGAAGGCAAGAGGGAAAAAAAAGCAATTAAACACAAAGCTAGAAGGTTATGATGCATAGAAGATTATTCCAAACAAGTGGCTGCCAGCAAACTGCATTGTTTTGAATGTTTAATTAATAAAATAGACTTTTTCATTAACCATTGCCATTGGGGAAGATGGATTGGAAAAAAAATGCAGAAAACAACAGACACATTTCTTCCTTGTTTGTATTTACATAAATGTAGAAATCAGAAAAGCAAAATTAATTGTCATCTCCAATATTAAGGGATCAGAGTGAATATGTGGTTATTACTAATGCTGCACATGCTGGCCAAGTTTCCTAAATAACACCAGAATATGGGAGTGAAGGGACCTTCTGAAACAGGCCAGGAGGTTGCCCAATTGGACCTCTGCTTGAACTTTGAGAGTATATCATACAAGGGCAGCCAGAAGCTTTGACCCCGTTATTTTGATTGCAAAGCGGTTCCTGACTGCTACTCATTTCAGAACATAGTCTTCAGCAATTTTGGATGTACTTTCAAGAGACCTAAGTTCTTTAGCTCAAAATTTAAAGCTGACCCACATGACATCACAAATAAACAAGACATATGGACTAATTGCCTGCTGGGTGAAGTCTGTAAGATGTACTGTTTATCATGTATGATTACAATTTTTTTCTCTTCTTAAATATCCTGTTCATCTTGACACAAAGCACTATGACTTCCCCTGCCCCTTTCGTCCCTGAAAATGTTGCAACACATATCTGACTCTTGACCCCTGCAATTAAATGGACTACCTCCCTGGTACTGAGGTACTTAATAACATTTTTGACTCAGTCTTCATTGACAAGGGCTCAAGCCACACCACTCAAGTCACAGAACTAGCCGAAGAAGTTGCTAAGGCATTATATGTCTGAGAAGCCATGACAGTTTGGTTAAGCCCTCACTGACTGGAAAAGCGGAAACATAACTCCCATTTTTAAAAAAGGTAATAAGGAAGACCTAGGGAACTGCAGACCAGTCAGTCTCACCTCTGTGACTGTCAAGATCGTGGAGAAAATGAGAAGATGATTGGTGACAGCTGACACGGATTCAACTAGGGCAAATCATACCTGAAAAATTTGGTGGCTTTCTACAATGGGGCTACAGCATTGGTGGATAGGGGAAGAGTAATTGATATCATATACCTGGACTTGTGCAAAGCTTTTGACACTGTCCCACATGACATTCTTGTCTCTGAATTTGAGAGATATGAGTTTGATGGATGGAACATTCAAAGAGTAAGAAATTGGCTGGATGGTCACACAGAGTTGTGGTCAATAGCTCAGTGTCCAAGTGGACAATGGTAATGAGTGATGTCACTCAGGGGTTTATATTGAGACCAGTGTCTTTTAACATCTTTGTTGGAGACATGAATGGTGAGAATGAGGGCACCCACAGCAAGCTGAGTGCTGTGGTTGACTGGCTGAAGGGAAAGGATGCCATCAGGAGAGACCTTGACAGGATTGAGAGTTGGACCTGTCATAACCTCCTGAAGTTCAGCAGGGCCAGATGCAAGGTCCTGCACCTGGGTCAGGGCAAACCCATGCGCAATTACAGTATGGGCAGAGAATGGATTCAGTAGCCCTGAAGAGGATGACCTGAATGTGCTTGTGGATTAGGTCAACATAATGTGGCCATACGCTCTTGCAGCCCAGAAAGCTAACAGTATCCTGGGCTGCATCAAATTAATTGTGGTCAGCAGGTCTCTGCTCTCTTGAGACCTCACCTGGAGTACTGCAGTCAATTCTGAACTCTTCAACCAAGAAAGGACATGTAACTCTTAAAGCAAGTCAAGGCAAGGGCCACAAAGATGATCAGAGAGCTGGAGCAACTCCCCTATGAGGACACATTGGGAGAGTTTGGTGCTTGTTTAGCATAGAGCAGAGAAGGCTTCAGGGAGACCTTGCAAGCAGCCTTCGAGTTCTTAAACAGGGCTTATCGGAAAGCTATGGGAGGGCTTTTTCTCAGGGAGTGCAGAGACAGGACAAGGGATATTGGTTTGAAGCTGAAAGAGGGTAGATTTAGATTAAATACTAGAAATTTTTTTTTACTATGAGGGTGATGAGGCACTGGAACAAGTTGCCTGGAGAAGATGTAGTTGTCCTGTCCCTGGAGGAGGTGTTCAGGGCTAGGCTGGATGAGGCTTTGAGCAACTTCATCTAGTGGAAATTGTCCCTGCCTATATCAGGGGAGTAGAACGAGATGAACAGTAGGAAAGCATTGTTGATCTTCTGTCAAGTGCTGATAGGTAGACCTGATATGGCCAGCAGTATCCTCTAGCAGCAGTTAAAATCCTATATTTTTTCAGTAGCTTTATCTCAAATGTGGGCAGGCTATGTTCAGTAAAGGTATAACTTGGGAAGAATCAGTCATTGCATACAAAAGGCTCTCCTGGTTACAAGCAAGCAGTAGTTTTTCCAAAACATATGCAACATATCCATAGTCAGTCAGACCTCCACAGGGATATACCTAATCTGAAGACATCTTTATTCTGAGATCTCATGTCCTTCCTGCAAATCACACATACACAGAAATTTAAGAATATCAGCAAAATCTGTCAACAGAATTGTCTGGATGGGCTATAACATGCTTTTTTTCCTTTGCATTGTTGTGAGTAGTGCTTGGAGAGAAAAGTTACCTGAAGCAAATAGCACCCTTAAAAGAAAAAAAAAACCAAAACTCCAGCACTTTAAACTGCCAAAAGTCCTGAACAACGACAAACAGGTCATAATAACTCATAAGTGAATAATCTCCTTTATTGTACACATCTCTAACAGATAACTCCCATCAATCAGATAGATAAATCCCTGGCAAGAGTAGAGACTGAAGGTGTTCTTTATTCACTTTTAAGAGGAAAAAGGCAAGTAGGTAGCCTCTGAAGGCAAAAGATATCAAATAAAGAGCCAGCATGTAGATATTCAACCTCTTTTTTTTGTGTTCTCTGCTTAGTGTGTGTTGTGCTATGCCCACACATGTCCCTTTCTGCCTTCAGCATTAGTCTACAAGGAAAGCTGAGCTGTTGCTCAGAATTCTGACATGATCCATGATTAAAGCAAGGACTTGATCAAATGCAGTTTTCAGACTCTCATATTGCTATTCTATGAAAGAGAGTGACTTTGTCATACCACATGAATCAAAAACCCAACTGTATGCTGTTGTAAATAAAAACACTTTAAACAACAAGGAAGAATGAAACTTTGATCAGACTACAGTTAATTGATTAAAATGTCCATTTCATTGTCCTTTCATGTCTAAGCTTCAGTAAACAACATGAGAGAGCAGAACCCAGCATGCAGCAGTAGGAAGGAGGCCACAAAGGAAAGCCTGGCAAGTAAACAAAGATTAAAAAGAGAGTTAAAAATAGATTATATAGAATAAATACAGAAACCTACTGTGCTCTTGCCCAGAAGCTTAACCCAATTCTCCAGCCATGCCGCTAAAAGACAGAGGAATTTGTAACGATCAGCAAAACACTGAATCTTACTTGCATTTATTTTTCTCACAGAAACCATATGAATCTTTTTCTACCAAAATCACAATGTGATTTGTGCAAAACTAACTTACTATAATGCTTCCAGTATGAAATGGATTAAACACTGGGAAATGATATTGTCTTTCATTCTTATGAAAACAGAAAAGAAATCTTGTCTTTGGTTAACAAATAAAACACATTTTCCACTCTGTTAAGAGTGAAATTCTTATAGTTGCAATTTCTCTTTCATGTGAAAGGCATCAGGATGGTCCCCAAATTTCAATCATTCTCAAAGTCGTTCAAGCCTATTAGCAGCAACAAGAGCCACTGAAATTCTTCAGGATGCTTACAAATAGTCAGAAAGCTTACAAGATCCTTTTCTTATGTAGTCAAAAAGCCTCCAAACCCACCTCCTTCTCTCAGGCAATTCAGCACCCTGATACCTCAACTTCAGCTCTGAATTTTCACAGAATCACAGAATCACAGAATGACCGGGTTGGAAGAGACCCACTGGATCATCGAGTCCAACCATTCCTATCAAACACTAAACCATGTCCCTCAGGACCCCGTCCACCCGTAACTTAAACACCTCCAGGGAAGGCGAATCAACCACCTCCCTGGGCAGCATATTCCAGTGCCTAATGACCCTTTCCGTAAAAAACTTCTTCCTAATATCCAACCTAAACCTCCCCTGGCGGAGCTTGAGGCCATTCCCCCTTGTCCTGTCCCCTGACACCTGGGAGAAGAGGCCAGCTCCCTCCTCTCTACAACCTCCCTTCAGGTATTTGTAGAGAGTAATGAGGTCTCCCCTCAGCCTCCTCTTCTCCAGGCTAAACAGCCCCAGCTCTCTCAGCCGCTCCTCATAAGGCCTGTTCTCGAGCCCCTTCACCAGTTTTGTTGCTCTTCTCTGGACACTCTCCAGAGCGTCAACATCCTTCTTGTGCTGAGGGGCCCAGAACTGGACACAGTACTCAAGGAGCGGTCTCACCAGTGCCGAGTACAGAGGGAGAATAACCTCCCTGGACCTGCTGGTCACACCATTTCTGATACAAGCCAAGATGCCATTGGCCTTCTTGGCCACCTGGGCACACTGCTGGCTCATGTTCAGCCGGCTGTCGACCAACACCCCCAGGTCCCTCTCCTCCTGGCAGCTCTCCAAACAGACCTCACCCAGTCTGTAGCTCTGCATAGGGTTGTTGTGCCCGAGGTGCAGGACTCGGCATTTGGCTGTGTTAAACCTCATGCCGTTGGACTCTGCCCAGCGGTCCAGTCTGTCCAGATCCCTTTGCAGGGCCTTCCTACCCTCCAGCAGATCGACACTTCCACCCAGCTTAGTGTCATCTGCAAACTTTCTCTCAAAATAGCTGAGGATTCCCTCAAAGTTCAAATTAAAAAGCCTAGGGACACCTGCCATCCTTTATAACTATGCCTCTCAGCCTTGAAAGTCTCCTTGTCACTAAAATCCACTCGCGCTTTGTCTTAATTCAATAATTTGAGACACAAGAGTAATCTAAGACCAAGAGCTGCTCTTGGAGAAATTCCAGGTCATGTTTTTACACAGAAAAGTGTTCTTATTTAATTTTTGTTATTAATAAAATGTCCTGCTTCATTGCACCTCTGACCTTCGAGCTCTCCAGCAGATTCAGTGTGTGAGTAGAGGAATGAGAGATTAATCCAGGTGTAACCCATTTAGTTTCAGATGCTCTCAGAAAGGCTCTGAGAGCTCAATGATCTGAAGTAAATTATCAACAACCAAAGATAAAATGGCTTATTCTTCCATGAACCACAGGTACTGAAATTGTCATGATAGATAACAGATGGGTAATAGAGCTAACACAATTTAAGGGCAGTAGCAATCACAGAACAACAAAATTACATATTTCAGAAATGTAAATTACAGAGACAGGTATATAGCCAAAACCAGTGTTTATAAAATCTCACCTATCATTCTGTGAAGGTCTGGCACTCAGTTCTCCCTTCTCATGGTAAACTGTCACGCTCATTTACTGCATGTGTTTGCTATTAGAATTTATCTAATCCACTTCCATACCTGGTTATTGTTAGACTATGTTTTCTACCTGTTTAAATAAAAAGTATTTTCCAGATATGAGTCACTAGCATCCTTGTAGTGGAATGTGACTAACCTTCCATTGTCAATAAACTAATGCAGTGGAAGAAACAATATGTTGAATTGTTTATTTAGAAATTTGTCCTAGGATTAAGCTCTATAAATGTACTACTTTCCTTCCCAACTTTTCTGTGGACAGTTGGTGAAATCATGCATGTTCAATTCAGTACTTTCTCTACAAATAAAGAAAAACGAACCAGCATGAAAAAGCAGGACACAAATAATTAAACCTACACACAGTGAAACATTCTTAAACATTACTTGATTCTCACTTCCAGTCAATTATTGTATATTCAATCAAGAAAAAAAAAATTGATCTAAACAGGGACCACATTGATATAATTCTGGTCACTCAATTTCAACTATGTTGCAAGTCAGAGTGAAAACATTAATATGATATCCCAGGCTGTTCTTCAAATTGGAAATTTAGACTCAAGAGCTTCAGAATTTTGAAATGGACATTGCATAATGTAGCTTTACTTTATGCCACTTGGTTACCTCCTGATAAGATTTCTGTCCGCCTTGAGAAACACTATTTTGCTTTGCTGCAGGATACACACCTTGCTGTTCCTTCCTCCAGCAGCTACTACTTTCTTCAGAAAGTCTAAAATGTTGTAAATCTAACGCTTCTTTCCATGCTCCAGCTCTCTCTTTTACTTTCTCTGTCAGATGTTCTGCAGCTCCTACTTACTCATATGCAATTTGCAGGTCAGCAGCCAAATGACTTGGAATAGACCTGCCACTCCCTGTGGAGAGCTCTACTCCTAATATACACAGTCTGATGCGAGGAACATACCCTGCATGCACTCTTCCAGAAATATTTTTCAGTAGCCATTGCATTTTAACTGTTGAACATTAAGCTAAAAAAAATCTATCCACTACAATTCCACAATCCCTTTCCCAAACTAGTGAGAGTTAGTTCAGAGCATAGTGCATAATTGCTTTCTATAGTGAGCACTTCTTAGGAAAAATGTATTCTCCTTGCAGGAGACCATCTGGGTCCCAATAATAGAACAAAGTAGGAATTACCAGGCAAGCACCAAAAAAGTGGTAACACACTGAAGTATATTCTTCCAGCTTCTTCATTCCTTTTAATTAATCTCTTGCACTCTTCTTTATAATGCGTGGTTCCATATGGCAACAGAAATGGATATCGAAAACAATGTTGAGCATAACCAGAGTAGTTAATTTTTATTTCAGAATCCATTTCTAGTGGCAGAACGTAAGTGTCTCTCTGATATTTAATTTTTTGAAGACATATATTGGTTTACCTAATTTGATTTTTTCCACACCCCTCTGATTCTCTGACTGCTTACCTTATAGATATTACTTAAATGTTCTACATTTCCAGTTATCCGATAAAAACATAATACTGAAAATAAAAAAGTTTGTTCCTGTTAAAACCCAACTAGCATTATGTAGAAAGGGAGGAATGACCTAGATATCTAAGCACTACGACACAACGAGAATGAAAATTAATCAAAACCTGTAGGGGATATCATGTCAGATGATGAAGGGAGAAAGATAAAGAAAGAACTAAATTTCACAGTCACAGTGCTTAACATCTGAAATCACATTGCCTTTTTTTTCAATTTATGGTTAAATCCTGGATCATGTAGTATCACTGCAAGGCAGTTAATATTACAATAGTGAGAGGTTATTAAAAAGAGTTCACAACTCCATTAAACAAGTGTCTCCAGTGTGAGATACCATATTTTTAGATAGATAATATAAAATAAAATGAAATGATATCTTGACTTCTAAAGTACTACTATTATTCCAATTTCTATTTTTACTTTTGCTTAAAGAACATTGGTGAGATACCTTAAAAGCAGAAGATACCAAAATAAAAGGTAAATTTGGATTTTGTAAATCTCAAGGCATTCAAATAAACACACACTGAAGGAAAATACAGCTAGGAGTAAGGGAAGTGAATTATGCCTATTATGTAAAACCTTGTCTGAGTTTTATTAAAGAGGATAAAAAATTACTCCATAGATCCTAGCTATTTAATCTTCCTGATTTAAAACTCATGAATATAATGCTTTAAAATGAAGTAGGTACATTTTTACTAAAGCAACACAAATACTACAGCTGCAATAATAGCACACTTGTGTCACTGTTCAGGCTTAAGCATGTATGCACACATGAAGAGACAGAGAACTGCTGTCAGTTATATCTTTACTACTTCTACAACGTCTGATGCTTTGCAGCGCAAACATACATCCCCAGCACCAAGCTTGATGGGATTTTTTCTCTTTTAGCAGCCCAAATGCACATCCCTACCACTAGTTGGATTTTCTGTTATTGCCTCATGCTTGCAGTGCCTGATATATGAGCTCTAGGCAACGGAGATTTCCTCCTCGAGAAAAATCAAATGAACAGCGCTCTGGAAACCCTAAGAGTTGCCCAGTATCCCATCTGGCTCCGATTAAGCTTACAATATAAAGAGCTAATCTTGCCAGTACTTATTGCTGTGTATGTAAGTATTGACTACCACGAATAACAGTCCCACCAAAATCTACGAGAAGTAGGCACATCGACATAACTTGTAAGACTAAATCACTAAATTATTAAGTAGCATTGGGATAAAAGTTACACAAGCAGATATTTAACAGGTAAAATACCGAGGAACATTACCTTCAAGTGTAACAAGACAATTGGCCTGCAAGCAATTTTATTTTTTTCTTTGGAACAGTGTAAACAACAACTACACCTTGGAAAGCAAATGAACACCTGTGTACAATATATTTAATAATAGACTATTAAAAATATTTCTGTTCACATAGTCAGAATTGCAGCAACAAGCTTCAAGTTAATAGTTTTTGTGGATCAGTTAGCTTGAGTAGGTGAAGATTTTTTACCTGAAATTACAGATTTGCATGTACTACTTCAAATTTGTACCTTGAAAACTTCGTTTGCTAATTTTGAAAGATGAAGCTAGTAATATAATATCAGAGTGTACAGTACATTGGATGAACTAAATGCTTTTTAATCTCTTCAGTAATTTACTAATGTGCTGTATATCAAAAAGAAGGGGCTTTTTCAATCATCTCATTTAAGTGTCAAGGAGGCTTAGTACAAGCATTTCTAAGATATTAATTATTAGGCTATTGATGCATTTGTATTTCAGCAAGTGGTTGAATCATGCTTTTCAATTTAATTTTAAACTAATGTCCAATTCATATAAAACGTTTTCAAATCTACTAATATTAGTCAGATATAGTCTTCTGATTAGTACTAGCAAACTTTACAAAACTATATTTCAGCATGTAATGAAAGTAATTTCACCTAACTGAACGCAACACTGTAGATTTTCTTTTTCTGTTCTGTCATATTTCAATGCAAAAAATGCACAGTGCTTCTCATTACTAGTCTACCTCTAAAGAAGGACAGCACGCTGCTGGGAATTTCTTGCAAATCAAATGTATTTTAGCTCATAACCAATGTTCCTGAAATCTGTGGATATTATCTTGCAATGGGAAATAGTCACATCATGGGATAAAACATATAAACAGAATGAGAGACTAACCTATATGCCCTCTAGGCAGAAAATCAATGTTTTTCTGTAGAGCAGTTCAGATCATTAAATGAGGCTCTACATCTGAACCGAAGGAGCTTGTATCTCTCCATGGATTATTGGGAAAACCTGTGAATGCTAGCCAGGTCAAGTGTTTGTGTTCAATGTATAAGGCAGCATGCAATTAAAATTTACCCAACACAAATATATACACACATATATATATATTTTTTTTTTAATCAAAGAACAGCTGTTATGGAGCCCATGAATCATAGAATCATAGAATCATCAGGTTGGAAAAGACATACTGGATCATTGAGTCCAACCATTCCTATGAGATCTAATACATCTATCAAAGGTTTCATTGCCAGTCATATTCCAGTTGGGTACTTGAAATTTCATCTGTAGCCCTGCCTCGCTACATGTGGGTGCAGCCCCAGAAGTCCATCAACACCACTTTTCTCCATGCTTGTTAATGACAGCAGCAGCATAGTTGATTTGTAGGTCTGAAACGTCTTCCCCTACAGCATAAAGTGTGTAAAAGAGAATAGGATCTCACCCAAATACAGTCCACTACTAGCAAGAATTCAGGTTTTTTGGATGAAAGAGAAGCCAAACAAGGAAGTTTTTGAGGGTTATTGAATAAGACCTCTTCTTAACTATCTGCTGGGGATGGAGAGGGTCTTTCTTGAATGCAAACTACCTACCATAGTTTTCCCAATACAAAGGCATATTTCTCTGCTATGGAAAAGAAGCTTCTTAAACTATTGAGTGATGTGTATAATTAGGGAGAAAAACAAGACAAATAAATCTGAAACAAACAGATTAAATTTCTAGATAACCTTTCCTGTAGACTGCACTTTAGCTAATTACCTGGACTGATCTTAATTATCCAAATGGCTCCATTAAACAAATGAGATGTCTGACAACCACACAGGAATATGCGTTCTGATTTTGCTCCCCAACCTTTTTGATTTATATGTTACAAAGCTAATTAATCTGAAGGGAAACCATAAGAGTTGTGCTTCATATTGCACAAGTTACCAGTTATTAACTAGTAATAGATCCAACAAATCTTTTAATCTGAAGGATGCATTTACTATTCATATGTTCTCTATTTGTTATTACATTTTAGAGCTGTTTAATTATTGTTGACTTTTCTCTTAAAACCAATTATTTATAGCATGAATTTCAACAGTCAAAACC
The DNA here is from genome assembly GCA_013389865.1 of Piaya cayana. NCBI lineage: Eukaryota > Metazoa > Chordata > Aves > Cuculiformes > Coccyzidae > Piaya > Piaya cayana. The sequence continues at coordinate 2,444 of WAAB01010387.1, read as the reverse complement.
TATGTCAGAGAATTTGTACAGACAGTAGAATTCCTATAGAGAGAATTTGTGTATTTTCATAAAAGTAGCACAGTTCTACTTATAGGAAAATTTTAAATTATATTGTTAAGGATTCTACTGCAAACTGCAGTACTCAAGTTGTGGGACTAATTTTCCAAGCAACAAAGTTTCATCATGATGTTTTAATGTCTAAAGCAAAGACATTCCTACCTCTGGACATGATATTAACCCTGAAGGTGACAATATTAGTTTGCTAGTCTGTCTGCCATATGGAAGACTACTAAATCCTACAATGACACAGAAATAAATGAAAATACATGTTTCATTAAACAAGAAAGTATTTTCCTTATTCTCCTGTGTATACACTGAGAATACAGCCGGTATGTGAAACTAAAGAAAACAGTTCAATTGATAAACTTTTCAGAAAAGAGCAGAAAATCACTTAATAAGACTTAAAAGGGATTACCTTGAGTATCTTTTCAAAGTACTGCCTTGCATTGTTTTCAGTTACATAGAAAGATGTTTCATAGAACCATAGCATCATAGAATAACCAGGTTGGAAGAGACCCATTGGATCAACGAGTCCAACTATTCCTATCAAACACTAAACCATACCCCTCAGCACCTCGTCCACTCGTCCGTTAAACATCTCCAGAGAAGGTGAATCAACCACCTCCCTGGGCAGCCTCTGCCAGTGCCCAATGACCCTTTCTGTAAAAAATTTTTTCTTAATGT
>WAAB01010385.1:208963-237415 GCA_013389865.1 Piaya cayana | reverse complement strand
CAACTCAAACCATTCTATGAAGAAATGAGGGAGGTGAACTCTGTCAGCACAGGGACAGGGCACATCTGCTAGGTTACATCTCCCTGAAAACCAATCAGTTTTGTTAACCTTGCATTTGCACTCCAAAAGCAAATCCATGTTGAATACATGTTTACTTGTTCATTAAACAAGCAAACTTTGAAGCATTAACAAATCGTGTTCTCCTATCCTGAAAAATTCCTGGTAACATTCTTGAAACAGAGGTTTGTAATTGTTCCTCGGAAGAGGAACATATGGAATTTGAGGCAGCTTATGAACATGAGTAGAAAAACAGCAAGGGTGACAAGGTTCTTATAGAGGTTGCAAAATTAAACTGTGATACATAGCATTGAATTGACACTGGAACATTTTTATGGCCCTAGGGAAGCAAGCCTCATTGTACAAACAGAACAGACATTGGCATATCAGCATTGGATGCCTATTGTTGGCAGCATTTTCTGTCACTAAACTAGACTTTCTGATGACATCTTATATTAGAAAGACATAAAGTATCTATGTTAAAACAAGATACGAAAGCAGCTGGGGGAAAAGAAAAAGAAAAGCAGTAAGAATAGAAGTAGATTAGAAAATGCTAACCAAAATATTAAAGATGAAAAAAAATCTTGACAAAAAAAGGGAGAACCCCTCCAAAAAAATAACCTAAAATAGTAAGCAAGTAATATATCTTATCAGTACTGGTGACTGCTAGCAGCAGCAAACTATAAAAAGGAGACACTCTAAAAACTTTAGAATGCAGAGTCTTGTGGAAAGAATAAATGGCTGAGTTTGACAGATACATAATAAGAATATTGTATTAACTATTTGAAATACTCATGTCTACCTTTGGCCACTCACAGCACAACGCCTTTTAAACAGGTTTCTGATGTAAACCCTTGATTCAGTAAATTATTCAACCAAAACCAGTCTAAGAAAAAGCTTTATTCAGAATAAACTATATTTTTATGCTTAGTTCTGTTCAACAACTGGTGAAGCTCAGCATCTGAACTTGACATTTTCCCTTATCCCAAACAGCTTACCATTTCTAATACTGGAAGTTACTCATGTCTGAAATAATGTTCATTGCCATCAACATCTTAGTTTTCATCATAACCCTGAATTTGTGCTACAACTCAATCTTCTGTAAGTTATTTCCCTTGAGTCAAATATTTGTCGGGCTACCCGTTTTCTCTTGAGGCACAGAAAGGAGTCCAAGGATCACCTGTGAGAAAAATAATGAGCCTGTTAGTCTGAATTCACAATGGTAGTTTCATTAATTAAATAAAACAACCTTCAATAGAGCACTTAACATTATAATTTTAAAACTAAAAAACAAAACATCATCAAGAACAATCACATTCTGAAAAGGCTGATGAGATTTCCAATCTGTCTATCAAAGGACAGTTCCATTCTTATATTTAAAATTCATCTTCTAGGAAATGCACTAATATAAAACGCAGGGCCAGTTCCAAAAGCCTCCAAAATAAAATTCTTACCAGTCGGTCTCATACCCCAGTTCTACAATGGGTGTACTATTTAACAAATATTGTCTTAAAAAAAATCCTAAGTAGCTGTGTTCCTTGGTTCCAGTGACTTCACTGATCTTAACAGATTTTAGTCAAGGATTCCTCTTTACTTCATTATTCTTTTGAGCATGCACAGAGCTGACAATAAAGAACTGTTTGGATCTAATGCAGCTGAGGCAGATTTAGCATGTGAACGTTGTTTTTTCTCTTTTTCATTGTCTTCTCACTCAGAAAGTAGTTAATACACACACTTATATTTAAGCATGACTGCAGTCCTAATGAAGTTAGCTGTACCTAGCTGCTCCAGGGCCCTGGAGCCTCAGCAACGTCAGACCTCTTCACTAGTAACAAAAATGAGTTTCATCAACTAAACATCTGGGCCAAGAATATGAGAACCTGGGGAAAAGTCTCAAAACCAAAATATATCTAGCATAGAACAGACTGGTGAGAAGGGGTTGATGCAGCTTTCTGCCCTGCTGTGGCAGGTGCTAGTTGCAAGCCTGGCATCAGTCCCTGCATTATCCCAATTTGTGTGAGGCATCAGCAGGCAGGACAGGCACAGAAAAGTGAGCATGAGGCTGATTGGGGCTCTCTTCTTGACTGCTGGAGGCACTCTTCCAACCCAGGGTTCTATTGGAGGGTTAGTCAGGACATCTTTGTACCTCAGCACATAAAGTGCCCAGGAAAAAGCAACCCACCAAGCTAAGAGAACAGCTTCAAAAGTAAGAGTAAGAGAAATAACAGCTTTCTTCATTGGCCTTATGAGTGGTCCAGTCCTGCAACCACTGAGTATCCAAATCCCCTTGTCACCAAAATGACAGGTGCAGGATAACTGATTTTAATGTCACAAGCAGTAAATTGATCTCTACAGCCAAAGACTTTCAACTATTCTCTCACCTTGTTCTTGATGCATTGTTTTTCTTGGTAGGGGTAACAACAAAGGCATAAGGATACTAGCAATCACTGAATTAGTGTGTAATGCTACACAAATTACTTCAAATGATCTCTTCAGTTTTCTGAGATGTTCTAATCCACTATGAATAGTTTCAAGTAAAAAAAAAAAAGTTCTAGTATTTCCTTAATCCACCTACCCTAAGACTAATTATTTGATCATATTAGGGTGGAACTTCTGTTAAATGACCTTATTTCTCATCTACGAATACTAGCAATGGAAAATGAGACATACTACAATTATTTACATTAAACTTATTTTTAAAACGAGCTATTCTCATTCTTTTAAAATTAATTATTAAGAAGCATATCAGTTTAAATGTCAAGCTGCAAGAATGTACTATCAAGATACGGGCATTAAAATCCTTATGCCTTGAATGTTTCCCTTGAACTTTGTTTCAACATTAAAAGTTCACAGACATCATTAACCAAATTCAGTCTTCATGTAGGCCAACATTAAATTGCAGCTGTTCCCACCAGAACTGAATTGGCATTAGGTGCCTGATAGATTACAAAGCCACCATAAAAGAAAAAAAAAAAAAAAGAAAACCAAACCAAAAAACCAGACCAGAACTATGAAACTTAATAAGTCAAATACATTAAATAAAAGAGGATCCTACCAGTTGTATCATCAGCTTCTGTGTCTAGAAGAGCATCTACTGAAGCCATGCTTGTGACTATGGAGGAGTCTGTAGTATCAGACACTGTTCGCTTGCTGTGACAAACTTCCTTGAGATACTGACTCCTCTGCTTTGATCAGTGTCTTTTACTAACATTCTGACTGTCAGGAAGGTTACATCACTTGTCGAGGTTTTTCTAGACCTTCCTACTATTCCCCAAAGCACTTTTTTAATCATAAATCCAAAGGTCCAATTTGTAGTTATCTTCCAAAAATATTTATATAACAGAGAGTGGGACACAGATGTAAGATATTTTCCCCCACCAAATCCACCTTTTTGGTCAAATGTTAAATATTCCTTATTTCTGTTAGTTCTCTCTTGCAAAGAAAGAAGAAAGTCTTCAGTGAGATACATTTTCTTCAGGAGGTGTCTTCTGTTCCTCCCTGACCTTTTCCCAGAGGACTTTTCATCCTATATCCTTTTTCCTCAACAAATGTGCCAGCAAAAGATTTATTAACATAGGTTGTTGTAAAATCAGAAGTTTCTGTCTTAATACAGCTTTGTAAAATTTGTAACTGTGTTTATAATTTGCATCTTATAAATTAATTGTATGCATAAATTAAATTCTTTTCAATATAATCTCTTCCTGAATAATCTGAATTGGTGTTAAACAAGACTTAGGAAACTCCCTGTTGGTCATACTCACAGACATTAGGCCAGAGTTTTCCAAATCCTTATGCCTTGTCATAAATTTATTCACCTGAGTAACGCCTTCTTAATTCAATGCAGAGTTTAATAGTGGTGCTCACATAAGTAAAGTTATGCCCAGGCAGAGTTTTTTGTAGGATCAGTCAAAAGCATTTTGAACGCCTTTTTGAAGCTTACTATGATCTTTCCAAAGTTTCCTTGTATCTGTCTACTAAAAAAAAATATCTTCACTTTGAAGATAAAAAGACTTTAAAACTTTGAAAACTTATTCTTGCTATTTATTTTTTCCTAAAACAGACTATAAACTGTTTGCTATCTTGCATCGAGTATCCACTTATTTTAACCAACCCTTACTTTCACTCTGAAAGTAAACCAGTATCTAGTTCACATTACAGTCTAAAATAATTTGTGTAGAAGGAAGCTCTATTCTCCTAGCTGTAGGAGGTAACTGTTGCCAGTTTGCTGCAGTTCTTAATAGTCACTATGACAGAAAAGGCAAGAACAAGAAATGTAAGACTCAGCAAGTGAGCATGTATTGGAATTCAAGAGGGATTACACAAGATCTACAGTAGAGAATATGTGCACACCAAGAGCCCAATGATTCAGTTATGTTACCAGAAAACAGGAACCACGTTTATTTCAGATTTATTACCAAACATGACTGTGTTGCAAACTCCCCAAAGAAGTGCTGAGTATACATTTAGTAACTAAGGAGGAGGAGAATATCACCCTTTCCCCTGGAGTAAACCTAGTAACACACCTAACTGAACCCTTCCTCCCTCCATTCGAAAATCTTCCAGAGAACAAAGGGAGTCAAAGTGCTGACTTGGTCTTATGCAGTCTGATTCTCCTCTTAAACATATAGTGTTACATTGTGTAAACCTGCCAACTCCAATGAATGAAATTTCTGTCAATGAAAGCAAGAAGAAAATATAGTTCTTAGAATTTACATCAGTGGCAATGGTAGGGAGAATGAAAAAAAAAAATCTGTTGGCCTTCACTTTGATCCTCTGTGTTGACATTCCACTAAAGTTTAATAAAACTGAAATGCACAATCCATTTGCATTACCTGACATAACCACAGAAAATTAAGTATGCCACTCTTTGCCAGCTACCAATATTAGCTACTTTTATTAAACTAGCTTATAGCAAAGCCTGGGCTCAAGTGTCTCCTCAGACGAATTTTAAACCACTAGCTAATGAACTTAGTGGAATTATAATAAAGAACCCCACAGTCAGTTGTGAAAAAATAGAAGTGGCATCTCAATCATCATGGAGTGAAATTCTGCTTTTGCTAACAATGAAGCTCTTTTCACATGCTCCCGTATTTTTTTCAATGAAAAATGCAGAGGGCTTCTCACACACAGATTTGGTACACGTGCACAGCAGCTGGTCTGACATGATAAAGCAGAATGAATCTGAAGAAGTTCCTGTAGGTTTGTCCAATAAGCAACGAGGGATTTACTCAATAGACCATCACAGAGTCTATCCTGTCAAAACTATAGGTTTATTTTTTTTTTATGAACAAGCCTAAATCTGTTTTCTGTCAGATGTTTCGCATTCCCCAAAATCCTAGATAGCAAATAGAAGGTGAACAAAGAAAATGAAATGACTGTCTTGGTTTTTTTGCTGGTTTTTTATTTATTTTCTGAATTCTGCAATGTCTGCAACTTAATATTTCCTCGATTTGAAGCTCCAACATTCATATTTTGTACTGAAGACTTTTCTGTAACTCAAAAGAAAATTGATCAGAAGAACAGCATCCAGCATGCACAGACACACGCTGTATGCACAGCAGCAGCCCCGGTAGCACGTCTAATTTAATTCTTAAATAAGGCTTAGTGCTCCTTTGGTGGTAGGTTTTGGGGGTTTTTTGCTAGGTGGGAACTGTCGAGAGCTAAAAATAGCACCGCGATTCAGTGATGGCCGCTACAAATACCTTTACTCGCTTGCTCCCCGACCACCTGGGTAGGACAGACGGAGCCCTGGGCACCCGCCCCAGCCCGTAACCCCTGGACGGGGTGGAGGGCAGAGAGTTGAGAGCCCGAGCAAAGTTTTGCGGGCGGACCAAGAGGTGACAGCGCCGCGACCCACGAGCCCGAGTGACACCCCCCTTCCCACCCCTCCCCGCCGCCCCTTACCCGCGTTCCGCAGCTTCTTGTTGCGGTAGACGGAGAGGATGACCAGCAGGTTGCCCAGCAGGTCCACGACGATGGTGAAGATGAGGATGGCGGCCAAGGTGGAGGTCACCCAGGGCGGGCGTCGCGGGGCGCCCTCGGCCGGCGGGTCCCGCGGGAGGACGGAGCCGTTCAGGTCGCTCCCGTTCACTCTCATCCCGCCGTCGCCGGGCAGGGCCGGGCGGGGGCAGGTCGGGACAAAGGGCTCCGCGCCCCTGCCGCTCTCCGCCGCTCGGTTACCCGCCCTAGGGCGGAGCGGGGCCGGCGGGGAGCGCCACTCCTCCCATACCCACCGCGAGGAAGTTTCCCCCAAGTGTGGCCATGTGCGGCGCCGGGACACTTTTATAGCCTCTCCCCCCACGCCCCCCCTCCCGCGCCCCGCCCGCCGCCGCCGCCGCCACCGCTGCCGCCAGGTGACACCGAGCCGCCCCCGCGCCGGCACGTGCGCGGACGGGGGTTCCAGCTGCCGCGGCGGCGCAGCCACAGCGCCCCCCGGCGGCCGCCCTCGCGCCACGCGGCCCCATTCATCCCCGCGCTCCCCTTCCCCCCCCACATCATTCATAACGCCCGCAGCCCATTCAGCGCCGGCCGCTCCATTCAGCAGCGGCGGCGGCGGCGCGGGAGGCGCTCGGATGGGTCTCGCCGTCTCCGCCTGATGTGGTTTCCAGGGCTTCGCGGTTATTTTTAGCTCGACGGCTTTAACGCCGGCTCCTAATTAGGCGCGCGCCGAACAACTCCCTTCCCCGTCTTTATTTAACTTCCCACTCGCACAGTAACGTGAGGGAAGCGAGAACCACCACCCCCCCTCCCTCCACCTCCCCGCGTCGGCGAGAGGGTCGGGTCTGTGCTATAAAAAGCTTCGCTGCGGGCTGCGGGGGCGTCCGAGGACCCGCGTCCCGGGAGCACCACGTGCCGCTGCCGCACGGGGGTGGCGGGGGGAGACGGGGGGGATAACGCGGCGGCCCCCCCCGCCCCCGCCGGGATCTGGATCTGCTGCTCCCCAAAAGCAGCGCGGAGGGAACAGGGACCCCAGCCGCTTGCGTGCATGGTGGGGGGAGGGGGTGTCCCCACTCGCCCTGATGCGGTGGGTATTCCGGGACAAGAAAAAATATATATAAAAGGGGAAACGGCATTTTCCTCTGACTGACAGCGGCACTGAACCTTGCGGCTTGCGTGATATGAAGCTTTTTAAGATATCTGAGCGCTCTGGGCAGAGCAGGTCCTCTCCCGTGCAGGGTAACGGGCACCCAGCGCGGACGCTGAGCACAAGCGGCGCTGGCGGCCGCGGGCGAGCCCCACGACCCTTCTCACACACACACACACACACACACACACACACACACCCCCAAGCGCTTTATCGCGACTTGTGGGGGACCCGAAACGTCAGCGGGATGGGGGAAAAGGGAAGGAATCCGCAGCGGGAGCGCAACCGGCTTTGTGGGGCGGGAGAGGGTCCCGGCGCTCGGTCCTCTGTGATGAATGATGAAAGCCACCGTTACGAGCGCTTAAACCCCGCGGTGACCGACGTCGTGACAAGAAAACCGGCTGCCGTGGGCTCTCCCGCAGGCTCTGCCGGGCGGTGGCGGCGGCGGGGAAGCCCCGAGCTCCCGGGTTCTCTCCCATCACCGCGGAGCACGGAGCGCAGCGGCTCAGCCTCCGCCGCTGCATGACAGCGTTTGCTTCGGGTTTGGTTTTTTTTTTTTCTTTTTCTTTTTTTTTTTTTTTTCTTTTTGTTTCTTATTTTTTTTTTTTTTTTTTTTCCGTGGAGCGGCGCCGATTTATTTGATCGCTTAGTGAGTTAGACAATGCTCAACTATTCCGGCGGCGTGTTTCCCTCTGCCCCATCCCTGATAAAGGGCAACCGTGGGGAGATAAGTCAGTACTACAGAGCAGTCTCTCCCAACTGCAAAACCAGCCACGGGAGGAGGAGAGGAGAGGCTGGCGTGGGAGGGGAAGCTGCAATAGGTGCAGCCCCATCCCACCCCTCTCCAGGCAGAAGGGGGTGGTGGTGAGTGCCCCACCCCCCAGTCCCTCCGGTGCCTTCAGAGGTGATCTTGTAGAGAGAGAAAAACAAGCCTGTGTGTCCTTGTAAGTGCATTACAAATAGGTTACTGAGCTGTGGAAGAAGATTAAAATGAGGGGGAACCACCATCAGGGGGCCATCAGGGCGTGGAGACTGGCAGAACTGCCCGGTCCTCAATGTCATAGAATCATAGAATCACTAGGTTGGAAAGGACCCACAGGATCATTGAGTCCAACCATTCCTATCAAACACTAAACCATGCCCCTCAGCACCTCATCTACCCGCACCTTAAACACTTCCAGGGAAGGCGAATCAACCACCTTCCTGGGCAGCCTCCGCCAGTGCCCGTGACCCTTTCCGTTAAATATTTTTTTCCTGATGTCCAGCCTGAACCTCCCCTGGCAGAGCTTAAGGCCATTCCCTCTAGTCCTGTCCCCTGTCCCTTGGGAGAAGAAGCCATTACCCTCCTCTCTATAATCTCCTTTCAGGTAGTTGTAGAGAGCAATAAGGTCTCCCCTCAGCCTCCTCCAGGCTAAACAATCCCAACTTCCTGGAGAGTAGGAGTTGAACATTGGTACATGGGTCAGGCTCCAGCCAAGACTGTCTTCTTCTCCTCCCTGGGCTGTCCTTCTCTCCCTTTGACAGCGACACCTCATCCTTTTTAAGGTTTTACAGGTGTTTACTCATATTTTGGAGAATTAGACCTCAAGATGCCACCTAAATAAGCAGGCTATGAAAACTTCAGAGGAGCAGCTCTGACTGGAGCTCTGAGATCAGGATAGCTCATGCTGATCAGCATTCAGAGTTAGTCAGTCTTAGAGGCAGTTTGTCTGGTACTGTCTGTTACACCCTCTGGGGCTGGTCCCTCTTTCCTCACATTTTCTACATTTTTTTTCTACATGTGCATTTTTAAAGAGTAAATGAAGTTAAATCACACTTTACATGAAAGTGGCATGGAAGTGATCAAGGCGTGAGAACAAGCAAATTGCTAGGGCCAGTCAAACCCTATTATAGCTGCTTAAAACAGTATTGATTGCAATGTAATCAGCCAAGTTAGCAGAGATCCAAATCAGTTTTTGATGAATTTACTTCAGTACATGAAGAAACACGGAATTTGTCTGTTCTTTTTTAGAAAAGTCCTGATTTGTCTGTTTGAGAGATGTTGTGGGTGTGCCTGTGGCCAGTCCTGTCCCTGGCCTCATTTCCTGGCTGACCTTGAACAGATATTGTAGTCTTGATTTTGATTCTATGCCCTGTTGATGCTACTGTGGGCATGAGTGGTGAGCCTGATCCATCTCTTCATCCTGTCTGGGGCTGCTGATGGAGTCTCTTGTGAGTATCTGGCTCTGCCTGCTGTTCTTATACCATGTGAGGACTGTGCTGTTGTTTCCTTTGGCTCCTGGCTTGCTTTCCCTTTTGGAGAAGCTGTTACTACTACCCAGCAGAGGACACTAGATGAGTGAAGGGAAATAATGGACCTACACCATCCAGCTGAAAAGATAGACAGCAACCCAGAAACAATGAGAAGAAACTAGCAGTACAGCTGGTTCTCTGAATAAGAGAACAGAGACTGCCTGGCAGGTGGGACTGAAATATGTGATGGTCACTAAAAGGACCAAGTACCAAGTGTGCTGGTATAGGCAGTTGGGAGAATGGAGTGGGAGGGCAAAAGGTGTCTCCATCTGGAGAAGTCTTCATCTGGGTGCTGTATGTTTTTCATCCATCAGAGGGAATAGCTGGGAAGGCTGATGACAACATGCATGGGAAAGGGCTGACTTGGACATAAATCTGGCAGGAAACCCTTGGAGGGCTTTGCTGGGACAAGAAAGAAGGTTAGCTGTGTTGCCTATGGCAGTGAAACAGCAGCTTCTGATTTCCTTTCTCTTTTGGTGCCTTTGTTTTCTGCAGAGAAGCCCAGGAGCTGCATGAAATAAACAAACACGAACAGGCATTTCAGCAGGGAAAAGTAAAAACTGTCTTAGAGCTGAGAGAGAAAGGGATAAGGTAAACGAAGTGGCAGTGTCTTTCTGTGGCAGGCAGCAGTGAGGAAAGTAGGAACAGCTGTTCATTTGAATTCTCAACATTAAATTATGGGGGTGCAGATTCTGTCTGGTGCTGTTCTTTATAGTAAAACTTATTATATTGAGATCTTCAGAGTTCCCATTATCCTGAAGAACCTTTATAATGCTGCTTTTTCTTGGACACTATGGAAAAAATAAAACTCATAGCTCCTCTTCACTGTGATGCTCTGAGCTGCTTTTACTGTTACATTTGCCAGCCATTTGGGCTGCCCTCCCAGACCCCTGCTGTGGTCCTTTAGTTCCCCCCACAGCGTGGCAGCTGATGTTCAGTACAGAGCTTCTACAAATATATGCCTGTGTGTATATGTGTGGGGCAGTTCTACTTCCTCAACAGTAAAACTGGTGTGGTTGTAAGTATGTGACCTCTCATTCCATGATGGGAGATGCGTGTTCTTCATTCCATCAGACCACTGATTGTGGTGCTGGATGTAGTTGGATGTGGTCTTTTAGAGGAATGATTTAGGGTGATGAAATTTCATCATGTTATATTTTGTGATTTGCAGGAGTTTTTTTCCCTGCTACATCTTGTGACAAGTCTTTTACTTCAGTGGTTTTTTCTCACTTACAATCTGTGACATCTTCTACCTACATGTTGTAAGTCCTAAAAATACTGTGTCAATTACATCCTGTTTAAGAGTACTGGTTTTAGGCAGATGATATAATGGATTGATGGGAAATGTGCCAGCCCTTTCGTTCTTTCGGCACTGCCTAGGTGTGTGCTTTTTGCTTTCAGCAAGAGCTGTTATAACAGTTCTTGTGCAGCACGGACTGGTTCTGACTTTGGGTGATGATGCCATTCACCTGAGAGAGGGAGAAATGCTCTGTAGAAATGTATCTGTGTGCTAGGACTGTTACCTACATTAACTTTCCCTTATCCTGCAGCATGAAATGACCTGAAAAGGAGAAAATGATAGTTTCTCACTGTGGAATAGTATATTGTCTAATTGTTAAAGCATCCTCCAGGATGATTAGAAAATTATCTTTGAAACTTTACAAGGAGAAAAGAAGATTAATCTTGGCTTATCTGTGCTTTAGGGTAGGAATGTGCAATGTTACGTATTTTAGCATACTACCTCTTAATTTTAAAGATTAATTGGGAGCTAACATTGAACTTGGGAGGAAGGAGGTGAGTAAGTTTCAGGGCTATAAATCCTAATTGGAAACAGATACTTTCTGAAGTCTGTAGTCTGACACCAAAGCTGCTTAGATAAGTGAATTAATACTCAGCTTTGCCATCAGTGGCTCCAGTGCTGTATTAAATCAGTGCTTCTAGTGGTAGATCACACTAAGGGGTTTAACTTGTTATGTTTATGTATAGGGTGAGGTCGCTTACCTCAAACTGTACCTCATACAGCATGACTTGTTTCCTTGCCGTGTCCATTATTTTTGTCCTATGGTTCTTCTGGGTATTGGTCCCTAATAACTGCTTTTGAGAGCTAATTGATGTAAATTTTCCCAAAATGTTAGCAGTCCAGTGAGTAGCAAGGCGAGGCACTCTGCATTACTGTGTACTTGTACACAGAGAGGACAGAACTGTTCTATTATTTGTGACTGCCTTCTGCTTCCTCCAAGGCTGCATTAAATTGTTAAGAACAGTGATTTCCACAGCACTCACATTTTATAGTGTCATGACAATCATTCTGCTGCCCTGCCTTCTGTGCAGAGTTTGGGACACTGCTTGGTACATAATATTTACTTGTATCAATTGTAGAAGTTGAGCTACTCGAGCAATTCAATTAAAGTTCTGCTAAAAACCAGAACATACCTGCACATTCAGATTGTCAACTGGTATTCTTTTCTTGCAAGGCTGTTGCCTGTTTACATAAGCTGTTACAGTGCATTGTTATTTGAGTTCATATTGTTTCCATTCCACCCCTATCTCTAGTGTTCTCACTGTGCTGACCAAATGCAGGCTGTCTACTTAATACTTAAATTTGTTTTTAAATTACAGGTGTCACACTTCCTAGAACAATGAGGGAAATAGCATATAACTTTAACAGAGCGTGGAAAATAGTTTAAAATATAAAGAAAATTCTCTTTCTGGTTGTATATTTTTTTAATTTTGAATATTCTGCTGTTGTGTGGGGTTTTTTTTCCATCTTGGTAGCTATTTTAACACTTTTCAATATTCTCTGGTATTCTGTTTTATGACTGTTTTCTCAGTTTGAGTGAATGTTTTCTTTGGCTTTCCTTTTGTTTAAATATGTAGAAGAGAAGGGGCATGTTTTGAATTGAAATCACTGAACTGGAAAGGGATTACAAAACAGAATTGACTGCAGTAGAGCTTCATGTAATAAAATACAGTCAGTACAGTTCTCATCAAGTGTAGAAAGGCAGAAAGATGCATAGAAGCTCAAAGAATGCATAAAGAAAGTCAACATGTGAATGATTGAAATGAATGGGAAGAATTAAGATCGATAATCTTTGGTGTGAAGCTAGGTGAGAATGAGCCAGGGGTTGGGTAAGGCAGAATACTGAATGGGATAGGAGAGGTTAAAATGCATACAATGGAAAAAGCATATGATTGTCATGTGTAGTCAATATCCTAGTTTTAGGTTAATACTCTAGTGAAATCTGTGGAATGTGACTTGACTGAAACAGTGATGAGACAATTCCATCATGTAATGCTATGGAGCACTTGGCAATGAGCTTTTTAAGAAATATGGAAATGTGCAATTAGAATTTATAGGAAAACACTAAGGCTTAACCTGATTTGAAATCATCAGAGGCTGTAAAAACATTGACTGTTTTTCATAATAATGAACCTCACAAAAAAAGGAATCAGTAACAGTTATTTTTATTCAGCAAATATGGGCTGAGCCATTTTCTTCATTTAGAGTATGATCAGTAAAGCAAGGAGATCTTTAAACAGCCTCCTCTGTCTGCAATGTTTTCAAAAACCTTGTCAGACTTGAGTCTATGAATAACAATTTCTTGGTTTGATAATTTTTGTGCAGGTGTCTTTTTCTGCTTGCCCCCTCCCCCCTGCCCCCAGTAAACCCATAGCAGGTTCAGATACAGTTGTAGATGAGAATAATGCTCATGATATTGATTTACCTTTCCCCCTTCATTTATGAAAACTACAGAATTTCCACTAAATCATCCAAGTGACATGCCACTGTGAGCAGTTTCTAAGGAAAGTGTGTTTTTAAAGAAGTGGAGGCTAGGAAGGCCAAATAAGTAAGTCATTTTGTTTGAGCTGGCAGTGGTACACTGCTGAATGTGCTCTTGATATTTATTTTTCTTACTGACTCCAAGAGCTTATTTCACTCTTTATCTGATTTATTTTTATTTCCTACTCTTTCTGTCTCACTAATAAACAAAAATGAAATGGATTTAGTGACAATTTCTATTGTAACATGTTAATTCCCTCCTCAGTATGATGTACTAGACTTCATCCTTATTAGTATTGGTAACTCCTCAGATCATTAAGAGTCATGGGTCAATATATAACCTAGCCACAAAATAAACCACTAGGTCAGCAAATATTTTTCAGTCTTCTCAGGGATCTCAAAGTCAAGAAATGTTATGTTTTCAAAAAAATGATTAAACAACACATCAGAGGTCCTTTAGAAAGGATTCAACACATTTGCTATTCTTCATTAATCAAAAAACACTTTTCTTTTTCAAGTGAATAGAGTGCTTTTCAAACAGACAAGTAACAGCTCTGAGAAATGTTTCCTGTACATGGAAAAGATGCGATATACCCAGGGGATAGAAATGCTGTCTCTATAACTATTGCACCTGAATGTGTACTTCAGGGTATACTTCAGAAACAACGATGCAGGAGAGGGCAAGAACTTGACATCTGTTCTGAAACTGCCAGTCAGGATACACAGCTTCATGATGGCTATATTGAGGTAGTTAATACTATTCTGGATGTGTAAGAAGTTACTGCCTCATTTCCTGTATGCGTTCAGAAATAGGATGGAGTAGAGGTGGGAGGCCATAAGAACTTACTGAAGTTGGTGGTCAGCACTGCATCACTCTGTCACACTTAGCCTTGTCTGTTCCAGGTAACATGAACTGTGTCTTGTGATTCCTCATGCATCCTATTCAGGGTTGATTGTATTCATTGGATCTGCTGGTTCATTCATCCTTATGACAAGATATGTGTGTGGGTGTGTGCTTATCTGGCAGGTAACATCTTGCAGCTTTATTTAGTATTTATGTTATCTCCCTCCACAGATCCACATCCTCTTCTGAGAAATCCAGGTTTTTGGCCCAACTTTGCCCAATCCTCATGCTTACCAGCAGGAGTTCTCTTCAGTTTTGAACCAGTCTTAGCCTGCAGTGTGATTTCTGCACTTGCAGTTTTTCATTTCACTTCCATCCTTAAATCCTCAGCTCTGGGATGATAAGACAGAGGTATTTATTAACTTGTGATCTCTGCTTTTTCCAGAGGATGCTGTTTCATGGTAATTACTTCCCTCTTCCAAAAAAAACCAACCTCTGAGGTCTGCAGAGAAAAGAAGAAGAAAAATGAGAAGACAGTAAAACAGAAAAAAATAAATCTGGTAATTAATCAGTCAATAAATGGCAGCCCCAGTCACACAGTCACTAAGAGGATACCATTTAAATGTATTGGCTTAGAAATTTGACATCATTAATCCATCATTAATCCATGAAACAGTATTTCTGGTTTCACTGAAACTGTTTTTCATTCTAAAACAAAGGAAAGAAATGACAGTATGCAAATCAAAACTTCCTGTGAAGACAACATGCATGCTAATGAAAGACTGTCAAAAGCAGTCTGAAAATCTTTCTCCCTTGAGAATTATAATAGTTAATATAAAGTTTCTTTATTTTCACTACTTTATGAAAAAATGAAGTACCCAGTTAGTCTCTAATCATGAAAATGCTAGAGACTGTTCACATATGTATAATTACTTTTATGTACAGTTTTCCATGCTAAGCTCTTATAGGCTGTTTTATTTAAGGTAAGAATTCATAACATTGTAACTCAACCTGTGATACCATACTTAATAATTTGATGTGGTGGAATGGTTCTTTTTACAGCTGTAAAATTGTTTCAGAGCTTTTGAAAATATGCATGAACACCTCTAATCTGTCCTTCACCCTCTTTAGTAAACTTCAAATCAAGGTTATTTTAAAGATTACGGAATTACCTGGTTTCAGGGGAAACATATAAGCAAACTGTTAATGGATATTTTCTTAATAATTTTCAGCTTTCAAAGGACATGTTAAACTTTTTATTTTTGTTTCATCAAGACAGACATTTTTTTCAAATATAGCAGTTGTACCCCACTCATGCAGCTTTTTTTCTGTTGCAACTATTATGACACAAAAGAAGAAACATTTAGAGTAAAATCTCCCATAATCCTTGGCAATTTACTTCACAATCCACTTATTTGTTTTGTTTCTGTCAAGTTTTTAGCAGTAGTGAATAATAAATTTGGGCTTTCAAGTGAAGATTCTGAAGTTGGCACTACAGTACTCTTGTTGCTGGACTCATTACACTTTGTTTGCTCTAACGTGCTTGAAACACTGCCTGTTGCGATTTGATTAACTTTAAAACAATCCTCTTCATTTCCTTTGTAATGCCATTCCATTTTTGTAAGTTTTCATATTTTTTGACATTTGGGAAGATGCCTTTTTCTTTCTGGATCTAAGCAATTATCTAAGGGAGATAATTACCTTTGCAAGTTATTGTAACAAGAAAAAGAGGTGACAAATCCAGAAAGACATTTGCTATGACCTCTCTCCAGACAGGTAAGAAGCACTGCAGGTGTGGCTAACTGAAAGCTACACATACAACTGTAGGATAAACCAGGTACATTACGATGAATTGTGTGCCTTCACCTCTGCTGATATCTGTTGCTCAAAACTCATAGAAAGTGCCGTTTTATTTGAAATGGGTAAATTAGGTAAGGGAGGTGGTGTCTGAGAAAGATGTAATATATAATTGCACAAAACTTATTTCATAAGGAAATATAGCTAAGAATTACCTGGAGGATCAGTTTTTCAATTACAGCATCATTTTGGGATGCAAAAGGCGGCTTAGTTCAGGTCTTGGTTTTGCTTAAGACACTCTCCATTTCTCAGGACAAGTAATTTAGTCACTGCATACCTTTGTTCTCCATCTGTAAAATGTAGATAATTGTATATTCTCTTTTGCATTTCTAAATCTTATATATTTTACCTGTCAACTTCTTAGGACAGGCACAGTATCTTATTAAATATTTGCTTTGTACTTGAACTGGAATTTTATCTGACTGGATCCTCTAGGCAATACTTAAATATAAGCAACTACTAATGTGCATTTGACTATGACACAAGTAAGGTCAAATCAGATCTAGATGAGTTTTTGGCCATTTGTTACTCTTATTTTACTACGACCACCACCCCCTCTCTCAAAAACCCAAACCCCACCCTTCCCCAAACACCTCCTCCCCTCAAAACAATACCTTAAAACAAAAAAACCACAATGAACCTTCAGTTCTATAAAATTTTACCCTCAGTAATGACTACTACAGATTTCAGATTTTTTTTCCTGTACTTTGTGAAAAGTAGGACAACTTCACTATTGCATCTATATCCTGTGAGACACTTCTTCCTGAGTCCTAACTTGACCTGACTTCTCAGGACATGAAGCACAAAATGAAAAAACAACAAAAAACCATCCAAACACAAATAAAAACATAAACAAACAAAACTACTTGTTTAGATGATGAAAGAAGTGATTTTAGCTTACAACAAGAACAGTCGTGACTGAACACAGCTGGCATTAATGGAAGCTCAATTAGCTTGTGTATTTTTTCTCCCATCTCTGTTTGATCTCAAGAGTCTTTGCATAATTTATTTTTTTAATATACTACACTTAAAATACTGCACACCTGTCTAGCAGTAAAAGATTGTGAACTATTTTAATTTTGGATTATTGATAAAGACTGAGCAAATGCAAAATAAGAGAAAAAAAGATGCGTCTGGAAAATATTAGATAGGCTTTTAAACACTGTGCTTTGAATAACTAATTAGCAAATGAAGGCTTATAGCAGTGTAAAAATATACTAACACATGCTAAAGCCTATACTAACAGACAAAACACAAGTTTTGAAGGAACTAAGTTGCTTAACAAATGCTGTAGGCTTTGTTTAGGGCAATTTCACAAAAGCAGGGCTAATAGCTGTCTACATTCAACTGTTTCTTTTGGTCTACACAAATCAGTCCTACATATCCTACATATATTGTTATATTTTTATGAAGAACCATTTCTCACATGGGCTGGGTGACTGTGACTATATTTTATTTTTACGAACTGTTTATTCAGTGTATGTCAAATTGGTACTTGGTGTGAGTTTGAATTTATCAGTATCAAAAAGGGTGCAGACAGAACTGGAACTGTGACATGACTAAAGATTATGGATTTAATTCTGTTCTCATAAAAGCAGTTAGCTAACTTGCACTTAGCTGTTGTTGTTCACAGTCACATTTGAAGTGGGTAAAGCACAGTAAGCCTCTTTAAGCTGGGCCAGTAAAGCAGTGGGGAAAGCGTGGTCTTTCATCTGCTAGGAGTTATGAAGCAATGGCACTGACAGGCACAAGAAGATAGTACATTTAGTCAAAGATTGAGGCACCTCTACCTGAAGCTCTGCCTCACAGAACTTCTTAGCTGTATGGGGAGCACGCTATATGTAGGATGAATGTCTAATACATTGAGAGAGAGAGATCGTTAAGCCCAGAAGCTTTTGACAGGTCTACTATCACAAGAAAGGCATAGTTAACATGCATTGCATATGCATGGATTGTGAAATTATGACATCACAGTACATGCTTTCTAGTCAAATGTTTATCTGAAATGGATGGCAAACTGCAGAGTTCTATTTTTCCTTCTACTTTTAATCTTAGAACAGATGGAGGTACAGATTACCTCACGTCTTCTGAGATTCAAAAAAAAAAAGAAAATTGAACTCCCAAATATCCAAGAGACGTTTGTTCTTCCGAGTACTGAATAGTAATAAGCTTGAAAACCTAACAGCTGTTGCAAGCTAATTTTAACCTGGAGTTATTCAGCTGTTTGAGGGAAACAGGAGATGAGCTTCACATGCTCAAATGTTTCTTCATTGGAATTAGTGGTTTTAAGAAAACTGAGTTGGACATGTCATTCTTTTAAATAATTCATTTGCAAGTTTATTAATTAATTAGAGTTCCATTCATAAGTAGCTTTGAAAATTTAAATTCTTAAGAGGAACATGATCTCTACTGACATCAGAAGAATCAAGTCACGATATGCTTAGTGACTTTCTATGATGAGGTAACAACATCAGTGGACATGGGATGACCCATGATGTAATCTGTCTGGAGTTCTGCAAGGCCTTTGACACAGTTTCCCCATATCCTTCTCTCTAAATTGGAGACATACGGATTTGATGGGTGAACTGTTTGGTGGATAAGAAACTGGTTGGATGGTCGCATTCAGAGAGTGGCGGTCAATGGCTCGATGTCCACATGGAGATCTGTGAACAAGTGGCGTCCCTTAGGGATCTTTTTCGGACCAGTGCTGTTTAATATCTTCATTAATGATATTGACAGTGAGATCGAGTGCACCCTCAGCAAGTCAGCAGATGACACCAAGCTGAGTGGTGCAGTTGCCACACCAGAAGGACAGGATGTCATCCAGAGGAACCTGGCCAAGCTGGAGAAGTGGGGCTGTGAGAATCCCATGAGGTTCAACAAGACCAAGTGCAGGGTCCTATATCTGAGTCAGGGCAATCCACGGTTTCAATACAGGATGGGGTGTGGTGTGATTGAGAGCAGCCCTGCAGAGAAGGACTTAAGGGTGCTGTTAAGAAGCTTGACATGAGCTGGCAATGCACACTCACAGCTCAGAAGGCCAACAGCATTTCATAGCAGAGTTTAGCTATATTTATATAATTGTAATTTCTTAGACAGGTTCACACATCCTCTGGATTATTTTTTGAACAAATTTGTAATTTCATGGGTGAAAATAGGTGACCAATGTTTGATTCTGATTGCTGTAATATCCCTTAATTTATATGTGAGGAGCTGGTCTGTAGCACTACACTGTAAGGGAAATACCAGTGATTAGATTTGTATTTGTTATTTATGTAAGAGATAAGGAAACCATGAAGCTAATAATAGAGCTAAGGAAATCTCTTTTCTAATTATGTGTATTTTAATAATATAGCATCAAACAAAAGAGGCAAATGCATAACTCTTTAGTAGTATTAAACACTGAAATCTGTTCTAAAATGTGACATCATTTAAACATATCATCCTCTGAAAATACTTACTTTCCTTATGTTTATTTCATCTGAGTTGTTTGTGTTCACCATTCAGTGTTTTAAATGAAATAAATTAGTGCTTTTCATCTATTTATTGGGTCAAAGCAATGTTCGGAGAAAAATAAAACCCTTTTATTAGCATTTTGTAGCAAAATCAGCTGACACAATAGGAAATTAATGGAGGTGGAAAATGGTTTGCCATTTGAGTGTAATTCAAGGTTACAGCTAGCATGTGTGAGTGGTAACTATTATCATTTTAGTCAGTCTGTACAGATTTTTTATTCTATATATCTCGTGACCTGGCAATTTACTTGTGAACTGAACCCACTTAAAATAAACTTTTGTGAACGACTATCTAACTCATAAAGATCTCAGACATAATATTACTTCAAGTGTTTTAATTTGTCAATTGAATTTGTAGCTATTCCATTACAGCTAAAGAACTTTTGAGATTTTTATGGGAGAAATAATCTGAAAGCAAATGCCAAGGCTCTTCACTCTTCAAATGATGTGGAATAACTTGAGGATGATATTTTTTTTAGTGAAATTTACTTATTATTGGGTTATTTACTTATCATTATTGGTCAATATGATTACATTTTTTAATGATGAATCTTGAGGAAATTACCAGAAATACAGAAGGTAAAAACCTTATGGTTGAATGGAGCAAAATTAAGTAAAATAAACGTTACAAAATCTTCCAGTACAAGGTTTGGGGATTTGTGGTTTTACTTTGGTTGGGGTTTATTTTTGGCAGCACTTTGAGAAAGGTTATTTTGTTTTAATAACGATTTTGAAGTCTTTCACGATATTTTCTTGAGTATTTTCATATAAACTCTTCAAACTTCTTTCAGTGCTGTTAACCAGCCCTTTTTGTCATTTATAATGGGATTTGTTCAAATGAAAATCCTTTTCCAAATTTTGCTGTCACACTTTCAGTGATTATTGGAACCTTTTTCAGATGCAGCTCTCCCATTTTCATGCTTTTACTTACAGGTAGATAAAACCCATGGACTGCAGTAGAAGACAAGAGAACATTTTTTTCTCATTTAAATATTCTTGAATCTGAAAGCCTGGAGTAAGTATGTTCTCTGTTTCCAATCTAGTGAAGTCTGCACACACATTGTCAAAAAATCTGATGGAATTGATCACTACATCACAGAACTAGGGCTAGACCATGGGTGGCTCTAAAGGCAGAGAGCAGTGATTTTTTTTCCTCCACCACCTTCTGCCCAACGTTTTTTTTTGCAGCAGTGATAATCACACCTACTGTGCAGCACAGAAAAAGCAAACTGAAAACTGTAGGAAGAACGGTCAGGGCAGAATTGCAATATCTTCCTCATACACATAGCTGTTACTGATGAGTCCAGAGAGTAGCTGTGCCTCATTTTCTATGTGCTTAGGAGAGACAATCTAGACTGAGATGACTGCCTAGGACTGTCATGGGCATATTTTTTCCAGTATTGTTAGGCATGTTCTAATGCTTGATTAAATTCCACCCTTGAAACTAGTCAGTTTTTCTCATTAGGTTACCAGTCGTTTAATATCTCTTCTCTGTCTGACTTTGTTCGGATTAACCTGCATTTGCATGACCATGCCAGTTGTGTATGTGTCATTGCCTTTAACGAGCATGCATTGTGTGCTTTATTTGCACAGTTGGCTTATTTCAGAGACAAGTTGGAGGAAACAGCCCAGAAAATATGTTGTCATTGAGGTGCAAGGTGAGCTTCAGTGTAGTGGAATCAAAACTTATAGTGATGATGATAATACATACTTCCAGTCTGCTGAGAAATTAAGGAATCTACAGACAGTCTGCATTGAGTAATACAGAAGGCTGGGGAGGAAGGGATTTTTGTTGGTTTGTGTATGTTTTTCACCAAATTCCACTCTGAATTCAAGCATAAAGTGTGCAACAGATTTTTAATGTGTATTGTAGGCTAGCAAGCACAAGGAAGCCCCAGGGTGTGGAGCCTAGCATCTGGAAACCTGCGTGAGAGGAGTTAGGGTGGGAAAAGAGGCAAGGAGGAGATTGTGCAGGCTGAGCTTCTTACTCAGTGCAGTAGAAATGGATTAAGTGACACAGGGATAGTTTATTTCAAAGCAAAGGGTGGCACCTACTGCTCTTTTGGCTGTACTGTCTTAGAGTACATTTCATTCCACCATGCATAGTCTATCTTGTCTTGTGCCAATGACTTCTGAATTTATTCATCTGCTTTTCTTCCTACTATATATGCTCTGATTTCTGCTGGTTTTCCTATTTTTTTTAACTCCTATCCTCATCTGCTTCTTGTAATCAATGTTCTTATGCTAATTTAATTTGGCTTGGATAGACTGATATATTTTCTTTTCCTTTTATCTTAAATATATCCTCTTGTTCCAGGATTTGCTCATTTCTCCTCTACAACAGCTGAATTTGCCCACGGCTTTATTTACTGTTATATTGCTTTTTACTTCCAAAACTGGAAAATGTTCACCTTTCCTTCCCTTTCCAGCTTCTTGAAAATATTGTTATGGAGAAACTTTTCAAGGGCAACTCATATTTTTTTCTGTATGATCCTCAAAGAACAGCCATGGCTTCAGAACTCTCCTTTTGGAGATCCAGCAGTACAAATGCACAGTATCTTCTTTGACTGCGACACTGGAGGTGAGAAGTGAGTACAGCATACTGAGCGTTATACAGTGTATAGGGAATAGTAAATGAGATTTGAAAACTCACTTAGGATCTTTGACTCAATCCTATTATGGGAAAAAAGGAAACGTTACATATATGTGGCCAAGAGTGAATTGCTTTCCTGGTTCAAAATATAACAAGGATGTTATTAATCAATAATAATAATAATGTTTCCAGAATAATGGTGCACTCTGACTCTTAAATCAGAGAGTTCTCATTAATAATAACTGTTATGATAGTAAAAATACCAGTACCATCCCCTTTCTCTAGTGGCGATGAGCCTCTGTTTCCTACAGTTGATGGCACCAGTAACTCTGAAGTAGAGAGGCAAGGGATGTCAAAGCAAACATCTTTGTCTCGAATTAATTGTCTCAAGGAAAATGCAAGGAATTACTTCCTACTAGATCTTGGAGCCTGCTGGGACAATCAAACTTTTACCACACAGGGTGTTCTTACTGCTCATACCAAAACCATTCAGGCCACAGTCACTGTCCACTGTAAAATAGTCAAACTAAGCTACACTCAGAGAAGAGGAGGCTGAGGGCTGGTGACCTTATTGCTCTCTACAACTACCTGGAAGGAGGTTGTGGAGGGGAGGGAGCTGGTCTCTTCTCCCAAGTGTCAGGGGACAGAAGAAGGGGTAATGGCCTCAAGCTGCACCAAGGGAGGCTCAAACTAGATATCAGAAAGAAATTTTTAACAGAAAGGGTGATTTGGCACTGGCTGACACTGCCCAGGGAGGTGATTGAGTCAACATCCCTGGAGGTGTTTAACAGATGGGTAGACGAGGTGCTCAGGGACATGGTTTAGTGGTAGATAGGGACGACTAGGTTTGATGATCCAAAAGGTCTTTTCCAACCTGATGATTCTGTGATTCTGTGAAATGAGATTTTGTCCTGTGGTGAATACATTTGATACATAAGTAGCTCTCAGAAAAATATAATCATAAATATTTATAAAACATTGCACAAATTAATCTATCTTGTGAAACACAGAGTTTGTTCTGCTGCCTTCCAGAATTTGTAACTCTGTGCAGAGCAGACCAATGTGAATTCACGAAGAGAGGTGCTAATGTCCAGGCAGCAGAGTGACTTAAAGGGAAGGGTACCCAGGTCAGGTGCTCCTGTGTGAGAAATGTTAAGTGAAGCAAATACACAACAAAATACTATGGGATAGATGCCATTATTGTAACTGCTGCCCAGGTGGAGGATCTGCATGTCTAAAAACATGGGTTAAGCAGGCAGCAGTGTTAGCAGAAGGAACCTGGGGAAGAAGAAGAGGTATGGAGGAATATGCCTGTGTGCTGGAAGGAATGAAGCTTGTGGGAAGCATCCAGGCTATTTGTCTAGAGTGCACTAATACCTTACTATAGTAAAATTTCTGCATCGATGGAGCCTTTCCTTGCAGGACAGGGATCTATTAGTTTGCAAAGAGTGCATGTAAAGACAGATTTGACTCTGGTTAAGCAACTGATGATTTGCAGATGTTCTAGGAGGCAAGGATATCTTCTTCCATAGTAGAGAAATGTGACAGAGACATCCTGCTAGTAACAATTTAGAAGGCAGAAGGAGTTCTTTAAGTATGGTAGAGATGGGTATGATATGGGGCTAGGTGAATTAACCATTGATGAACAGGATAACCATTGTTTAGCAGCTCCAGATAAAAACAAAGCATTAACACTTCAGGGTAAACAGAATAGTAATAATTTGGTGAAGCAACTGACATGTGAAGGATAGCAGAATAGAAACTGCTCACACTTAAAGAATACATAGGATGACAGCTGTTTAGCTAAAGCAACATATTTCTATAAGCCTTTATATAGGAGGGGGGCCTGTTGCTAGAAGATTTCTGATAAACAGGACAAGTCATCTGGACCTGTGATAAGAGTGAAAACAACGCTGATAAGGATGGCAGGGATCTGGAGAGCATGGATGCAGATTGAAGCTAAAGGAAGTTAAGACAACTGACTACATGCCTGGGAAAGTCCTTCACAGGCAGAAAACAGGAAGAAGGCTTCTCTCAAACTCATTATAATAAGAAGCGGGGAAAGGTTATGAATATGTATAGGTGGGGGGTTTTTAATATGTAACAGTTTACTGTGTAAAGCCAAGACAAGTTGCCACGATGGGCACGCACATTGTTTTGGAGAAATGATTCTCCTGTGCATCTCAGCACTGAATAAACATACCTACTTTATAACTTTATAAGTTATAGAGTCTTGATTCCGTGTGTCAGGTAGATGCTGGGTAGAGGAGGAATATGTCTTTTCTGATCAGAGACCTATGAAAGGTAGGAAAATTCTTCCAAACTCTTTATGGGTTACAGAATGATAGCAATGCCTCACTGGTTTAGAGACAAAGACAATTATGTTCTTCATAAGGAAAAATGGGAATTAATTTTTTGCACTCTAGATGCTCTTGTTCTTTTAGCCCTTTCTATTCCTCTACACGATGGAAAAAATGGGACAACACAATGATCAATATGATCTGAATGAAGTCATTTATTCTGGATTAATTGCCTGCTTTTTCACATTGAGCTAACTCTAACTCTCTGGATTGGATGATTCTGTCCTAGTAACGAGCATTCATTGGTCACAGTCCAACCACATAACCATGCTGCCAGGGCACATTTCCCACCTCCAACAGCCAGCTTCCTCATTAGCATGACACAACAGACTTGTTATAATCTTTTATAACTTTGAGGACCCACGCTAAGGCTTCCCAACTCCACCCAGCCTCAGTGCTTGGGCTGCTCATTAAATGCTGTAGCCACCTATCAGGTAAGTAGCCAACTGGCTTGGGAAATGGGGTACTTGCTTTTTGTTGGTAACTTCAGCTACTATGTCACCTGAACTCCTCGGTTTGGTTTGTTTCAATGATGAAGGCTGTACAACCACAAGGTAGTGTAGAAGTGGGGAGTTGGAATGAGCAGTGGGAGACAAGGAGAAAGGAGGTAGAGCCTATTTGTGCTGACTAGGACTGACTACTATGTTGTTTACAAATATTAGATTGCTATTTCAGGAAAACTGTTCTGCATATGATGTTGTGTGGAACTGTACACAAACTGATACAATGTATCTGCTGTGAAAGAAAATGTGCTGTTAAAACCAGTGAACTGAATGTTTTAGAAGATGAATCAGTCACAAGAGACTTGATGTTAAGATGTCCAAGGTCTATTTGCTGCTTGACAGAACTGGAAAACAGTGAACTTTCAACCTGGTTCTAGAAGTCAGTGTATATGATGATGAGTAAACAGGGACGAGAGTGAACAATTTAAAAAAGGGGACTGTAGAACAAGCAAAGAAATGTGTACATTGAAAAATGTTGTTACTGTTGATCTAAATTCATATGAAGCAAATACAGGAAGAATTTCTTTAGCAAGCTAGGTGATACTAACAAGGGGATTTACCCAGGGGGAAGAGGATAATTCTTCAAGAGTACTGTAGTACTGCTTATTCTTCTGTGAAGACTACAAATTCATAGTGGCAAGACGGATATGTTCAACCTGGAGATTAGCTAGGGTGGGAATTAGACAAGTGGCATCATAGCTGAAGGAAGCACATAGAGGCTTTAAGGCAGACTGCAGCTCACATATTTGGAAGAGAATTAATATATCTGATTCTATTCCGATTATCAACATCTATCTGTTTAGGTGACTAATAGAGCAGAATACTACACTTTCAGCTTACCCAAGCTTCTAAGCTGCTTGTGCACATCTTTGCTTTTAAACCTTTGTAACTGAAGCCACAAAACCCTGAAAAAAATTGCTTTTTTTGTTTTCTCATCGGTCCACGTTGTCATGTGGACTTTCTTCAGATACCTGCTGAAACTTTTGTGAAGCTCTACATTAAACACTGCGTGTTGGTATGAAGGGGTTAATAAAAATGTATGTCCTCAATGCCCTGGGCTACACCTGAGGGTTGGGTAGGATTAAGGTTATAAGACACAGGTGTGAGGCAGCCTTCACTTGGAAACTGACAGAGGGAAGGAGGTTTGTAGGGAGTAACTCTTCTAGAAGAAGTGATCTGCAAACGGGTTTCTTGTGTGGCTGGAGTTATGTGGTTGGTGGGAATCCTGCAAGGAACTGAGATGCTCTGGGGGCTGACTTGAAGAAGGGAGGTGAACCAGCAGCTATGTGGCAGTATCTGAGGCTGGCCTGACCAAGGGGTAATAGCTCTATATTTTCTAATTCAGTTTT
The DNA here is from genome assembly GCA_013389865.1 of Piaya cayana. NCBI lineage: Eukaryota > Metazoa > Chordata > Aves > Cuculiformes > Coccyzidae > Piaya > Piaya cayana. The sequence continues at coordinate 211,180 of WAAB01010385.1, read as the reverse complement.
TAGAAAGTATAGTGGAGAAGGAGGTGTGTGCGTTTGTAAGCATGATGAAAGAACAGAGATCAGTACAGGTCTCATTGTGACTTGCTTCTGTTAGTCTTATTATTGTCCTGGAGAAGATAAGTCACAATGTTTTTCAATATTGTTTAATGAAGTAGAGTATGGGCTGGCTACTGTTCCTTCTTATGCTCAAGTCCAACAAGTTTGTGCAGTAATCAGGACTGTGTGTGGCAACTTTATGACAAGCCTTTGTTTGCATGCTTTCTTGTTAAAACTATTGTTACCTTGAATGAACAGAGTGGTCAATGTTTCATCAGTACTGGCACTTTAATCTCTTGATTCTTTCTTTCAAATGGCAGAAGGGCTTCTTCTCTGCAGTGCACCAGCATTTTATTGTACATGAACACCAATGCATGCTTAAGTTCAAACAGAATAATGTTGCATAATTCTGCCTCTTGAGTAGTGTGTCCTTTAAATGCTACCTACTTCTCCTACCCAGGCAATGCTGGGCACAATTAAGACATGTAGACAGAAAGTCCTTCAGTTTCCCTCCTGAGAGGCTGACAAGTCAGCTGGGTGAGTTCCTAAATTGGTAGTAAAAACAAAATCATAGAGACATTTTTTATCTGATACTTTAAGCACAAGGAAACAGTCCGATAGTGTGATCACAAGTTGAGGGAGCAATTGCAATCATTCTGAAATCAGTTTATATTTTAATAGGAATAAATAGAAATAAATACTTTCTAGATGCTTCAGAGAATATTTACAAATCTGCTTCAGACTGCAGTTCCCTTACTGTCATGCTGCTTTGGTGGTATAAGTAACCTTAAAGGTAGTATTGCTCTGGGTGTGTCAGACCAGATATATGCAGTGCTGGGTGATGAGCTCTGGACTGTGCAGTCTGATGTCATCCTAGAATCTGAAACACAGTGGTCCCTTGGGTGTCTTTCATCTGTCCGGTGTCTTTCAGTGTCAGATTCAGTGTTTTGGCTATGACGACATCTCTCATTACTTCTGTTTTAAGTCTCAATGTGTTTTTTTCCTTACTAATTTGTATACCAGGCAACCAAGACAATCTTGCTGTATGACATCCAGTTGCACTAATTCAGGCTGGCATGCCATCTGCACTTTCTAAAGGTCAATTCAAGTGTTACTTGTAATTCTGTGGCTCCTTAATAAGCAGCATGGTAGAGGTACGCTGATTCTTGTTCCGAGAACAGTAGCAGTAATTCAAAGCTTGTACCAAAAAAAAAAAACACCAAACCCAAAAACCAAACAAACCCAAACAACAATCCAGTCTCTCACCTGAAAGAAACTTATATATTATAGCTCAGGAGCTGCTACTGCATTTCTGAACACTCAGTTTCTTTGCTCTGATTTCATGAGTTTTGCTTGGTAATGTGTGCAGTTCTTTAACTCTCTTGTCTTGCTCACAGTGGTTAACAGCTGCCCTTTGTGACCTCAAGAAGAGCTTTTGGCATTCAAGATTTTAAATAAGCAGCACTGGCCAAACAGGTTCCCAAGCAGTTGCTGAATGGGAGGGAGCACGAACTCTGTGAGGGGCCTCTCCTTGCTACCTGCAGGGCCTATAACTGTGTTAGGGTCAGCAGCATTAATAAGAGTGAAGGGCAGAAGCAAAGAAAGATGGAATCATAGAATAATAGAATCACCAGGTTGCAAGAGACCCACCGGATCATTGAGTCCAACCATTCCCACCAATCTCTAAACCATGCCCCTCAGTACCTCATCCACCTGCACCTTAAACACCTCCAGGGAAGGTGAGTCAACCACCTTCCTGGGCAGACTGTCCCATTGCCTAATGACCCTTTGAGTGAAGAATTTTTTCCTTATGTCTAGCCTGAACCTCCCCTGGCAGAGCTTGAGGCCACTCCCTCTTGTCCTATCGCCTGTCACTTGGGAGAAGAGGACAGCTCCCTCCTCTCCACTACCTTCCTTCAGGTACTTATAGAGAGCAATAGTGTTTCCCCTCAGCCTCCTCTTCTCTAGGCTAAACAACCCCAACTCTCTCAGCCGTTCCTCATAGGGCCTGTTCTCCAGCCCCTTCACCAGCTTTGTTGCTCTTCTCTGGACACGCTCCAGAGCCTCAACATCCTTCTTGTGGTGAGGGACCCAGAACTGAACACAGGATTCAAGGAGCGGTCTCACCAGTGCCGAGTACAGAGGGAGAATAACCTCCCTGGACCTGCTGGTCACACCATT
>WAAB01010385.1:94451-208657 GCA_013389865.1 Piaya cayana | reverse complement strand
TCCACAGCCTTTCCCTCATCTAGCAGCTGAGTCACTTTGTCATAGAAGGTGATCAGGTTGGTTTGGCAAGACCTGCCTTTCATGAACCTGTGTAGACTGGGCCTGATCACCTGGTTCTCTTGCATGTGCTTCATGATAGCACTCAAGATCACCTGTTCCATGACTTTCCCTGGCACTGAGGTCAGACTGACAGGCCTGTAGTTCCCTGGATCCTCCCTGTGCCCCTTCTTGTGGATGGGCATGACATCAGCCAATGAGGCAATGTCAGAAATCTGTCTTGCTGCAATGTTAGGACATCAGCTCCTCTGTGTGCTGAGCTCCTGCTGGGATGTATTCTGGAAAGAAAAATATCAGAGAAGTGAAGCACCTTAATGAGATGCACAACTGGACATTTAGAGGGAAGAAATGTGAGCAGAGGTATTATCTAGCCTCATAAAGAGGGAAAGATGTGACTGGCCAGCAGTGAGTGCTGCTTTGGGACACGGGCCACTCTAGGAGCAGTAGATCTTGCACCAAGAACTGAACTCTTAGAAAACTGAGCCAATACCTACAGTAGTAACAGAAGCTTTAGTTTACAACTAATATTTTTCTGTCCACATGATCTTTTAAGATTTGAAACCAAAAATTAAGATACTGACAAATTATACAAAAGTGTTCCTGTAGCTGTGGTTTCTGCAAAGTTTCCTTTTTGGTGGAGGAAATAATACTTCTTCAGTGTTGTGTTGCCTTAGGAAAGCATAAAAAGGACTTCTTTGTAGGACATAGGTGACAGTATTGCCATATAGTAATAGAATTTAAAAGCATTTTCAGTAACAGAGCAATAAAAATAACTTCTCCCTGTTTCAGACACCAAACAAAACATTTCATTCAATCCAAATGCATGAAAGATCCTGTATCCTGCTGAAATGAATACTGGAAAATAACCCAAACAAACCTTTCTCCTATCTGCCCCCACCCCTGCTAAAAAAAAACCAAATGAAAACAACAACAACAAAAAAAACACCTATGGAACCAACAACAAGAACAAACCCAAAATGCCCTTGGGGCAAGTGAAACTTTACTGCATCTCAGAAGGAAAACACCTTATTTCTTTTATACAAAAAAATGGTGAAGGAATAGAACTTGAAATAATTCACAAAAACCAGGAGCAGGCACCAGTACAACTCTCTTCTATACCTTTATATACTGCTTGAAACTGCTAGTGCAGTAGTTGTGGGAATATAACAGAAGATTGATGAGGAGGATTATAAACATGCTTAGGTGACTTGCAGCTGGAGTGGAGGAAAACACATATATCAGACTAATTGTTGTTTAGTCTTTTGTGCTTGACAAATAGAACCCTTGTATTTAGATAACACAGGCCTGTGAAACTGAGGCTATACCATGTGCTTGAGATTCCAGCCCTGCTGCAAGGTACTAAAAGACTCTGCTTTTCCATAATAAATACAGGCAAAGCAGCAGTTTAGATACACGGATGAGCTAGCAAGGACCAAGCTCCGTGGTCACTGCATTCCTACTTGCATTTCCTTTGCCCAAGTGTTTTCCAGAGTTGCTGCAGATTGTGAGGTAATGGAAATAAGTGTATTCCGTTCATTTTATCTGTGACTTTGTGGTTGTCCCTGTGCTTTTGCTTGCATTCAGCTCATGCAGTTGTCTTTTTTGTGGGAAACCTTGATAAAATTTCGCTTTATATAAAAGGACTCTGGTGGGGGTATTTTTGTTTGGTTTTCCCTTTCAAAGTAAGAGCTGGCTGCTGTATAAATCCGTTTTTCAGGAAATTATTATCTGGGTGAATACTTTTGATAACAGTCACATTGGCAGGTGCTCTTTTGTCTCTTAAGTGCAGGAACAAAGCAAGTATTGTACAGCGAATTCACAAATACCGTGGCTGTCAACATGTGATTTGATTCACTTCTCATTTTACAAGCAGTGGACCAGTTTGTCTGGTTTGACAATCTCAGTTTACCAGTTTGCTGTTTCTGGCATTAGTATGCGTTTGCTTAATGCTGCATCCATGGGAACCTACCTGGTATATGGTTTATCTCACTCAGTATCCTGTCTTTGCCAGTGGCCAGTCTTGAGATTGTGAGACAGTTTTGGACTCTGATCCTTAAGTGCTGTAGAAATGTTCAGTCAGTGCCACATTGCCTTTGATACTGTTTGTTCTCAATCATTAATATAATTTCACTGTGTAATTTCATGTTCAGACATTGGAAAACAGTGAGGCATTTCAGCTTTTCCCGTAGTGGACACAGAGGCAGATGGGAAAAACATCTGCTAGGAACCCTGGAGAATTTAAGACTGTTAAACCTTGATGTCACACTAGTTCTATATGTACACAGATTCTCTGCTTTTATAGATTCTTCCTGATTTTCACATATTTAAAAATAAACTTTAATTTTTTATGACTGCAAATTGTTCCTCAAAGGTTTCTGGATAATTTTACGCTGCACTCTTCTTGTCAGAGTTTGTTCCTTCTTATTTTCCTAATTTTGTACAATTACAACCTCCTGGAGGGTTTCTTCTGCTTGTTTGTAGCCTTCCCTCCTTTACTGTTGTACTATACCAAACCTCTTTTTGTCTTTCAAGTCTTGTTGAGATAAATGATACAAGCTTGCCAACATGACTTCTTTGTAAATCCTGTGCTTCATGTGAAGAATTGCTTTTTTTAGCTGCCTCTCTTTGAGCAAGCCTTTTAAAGAGAGGACTTTGTGTTGTTTGGATGTTTTTGATCATGGCAGTAAGAAGTTTTGGCTTTTGATGCTTCTAGAAAGTTTTAAAATCAAACTTTCTTTTGTTAAAGACAGCCTTTATGTTATTAAGGACTGCTAGTATTATTACTCATTGGGTACCATGTACTGCAAAGGACAAGTTCAAGAGCTGCTTTTACTCTTAGGCGCTCATAAGATATTTTATGAGAGAAGTCACTGACAGAGATGACAAAGTTGAAAAACATTGCACATCATGCGGGTGTTCATGAAATACCAACACAAAAGGGAATTATGAAAAGGATAGGTACACTACCTATCTCGAGGTAGGGTACTATAGAGTAAACCTTGTGGTAAATGTTGGAAATGGAGCAATGAAGATGTTAATTGTGAGTTACTCTGAAATACTTTGTTCACTAAAGGAGTTCTTGAAGTGATTAGGGTCAGATTTCGTCAAGATGATCCCTGTTCTTTATGGTTCCTCAGTACCGGAAATCCCACTCAGTCACTATGAATCTTATTTTGCTTCCATTTATACATAAATATATTGTTCAGTTGAGCAAAAGGCTTTTTCTTTCTAATTTAATAGGAAGCTAGAGTAACAGAACTGCTCCAGAAGGAGTGAAGCATGATTGTTCTTGTGAACCAGACTAATACAAGTAAAGGTCATGTTAGTCTAAATATTTTTTTAGTGTCAAGGGATTAAAATTTTCTCATTATCTTTGGGAATCTGTAGGTCCTTGGTTGTTAATAGATGTTAATGTGTTTAGCTATTCTTAATGGCAAAGCCGACTTTAATGCTCAGTACAGAAATTGTTTTCAACCCTGTGTCCCCTGACCTGAAATATTCAGTATATCCTCCATTCTTATGGCCTCTTTTTTAATCTATCTTTCTACAGAGTTTGTAGAACTTGCTTGTTCTAAGCTTTCCTTAAGAATCTAGCTAAGCTTGTTGTGAGAGATCGGGCAAGCATGACATTCATGGGTTTTCAAACTGAAGACTGTCCTTTTCTGTATAGGGCCCTATAAGGGATTTATTTAAACAAGTTTCTGGCAGAGTGGTTAAGTCAGATTTGAATACGGGAAGAGACATTGCTGCCTTTTCCCAAGGAAAGAGACTAGTTATAGCCAAAGAAAACCCTCCCAAATATCAAGGCTGCTTAAAATATGCTTCACTCCAGATGCAAGGAAATAATCCCTGGGGCTTAACTCCAGCATAATTGGTATATTTTCCTTGTTTGAGGAATGACTCAGTAATATCTGAATCCAGGTACAGTCTGTGCTAAATGTCAACCCCTTAATGCAAGACCTTTCCTCTGCTGGTTTGAACAGTAAGTCTGAACACCTTTGCCCTCTGGGAATACAAATTCAGCCCTCTCTCCTGGATGCTTGTGCTGTAGGGTTAAGAGGGGATGGATTTTTTGCTAAACTGCAAAGTGGCTGAAGACCGTTTTAGCAGGGAATTGGAAAGAGGACTTATTAACCTCAACTAGAACTGAGGAAGTGAAGGGGAAATGAAGTCCAACAAGACCAAGGAGTTTTAAACTGAAGTTTGTCTCACTTCCTCATAATGTTAAAATACTGATTGTGTGATGGAAGTTTTGGCAGCAATACAGTGATGCGTATGGATTCTAGCAGCCCTGTTAAGAGGAAATTTTTCTTCTTAGGAAGGCTGTCAGGGGCAGCACAAAATGGTTTGCTGTCTCCAAAGACTGGACTTTAACTTGAGGAATGCTGCTCCACATCTAGCTCTCAGAAAAACTTGCACACTGAACTAGAATTAGCCCACATTAAATCAAAGAAGGCCTCTAGGCTACAAATTCAAGTGACTAAAATACTCAAGGCACAGCCTAACAAAAGACTTCAAAACTGTTGTTCCTTGGTGTTAAAGCAAAATCTTGCTTTGTCTCTTTGCCTCAGCTGCTCTCCTTCCAGTAGGTATCTTCCTCATATTTTTCAAAAAGCCTTACGTTTAGCTGCTTTGCATGCCCGGCTGTGAGCTGGTAAGTCTTGTTGTGGGGTGGGGGAGGTTGTTTTTTTGCTTTGAGGAGTGGTGTGTGTGGTGTTTTGTAGTTTTTGGGTTTTTTTGTCATGATTGTTTTGTTGCTCTTGTTTTCTTGGGACACAAGGTTCATCCTTTGTCTTTATCTCTTCCTGTTGCCCGTGTTACATGGCTTTCTGGCTTTCTGCTTTTCTTGGCAGGAGCTCTCAAGGTGGGTAATCGGTGAAAGATGTGGGTTCAAACTTTAAATCTTTAACTCAGGAAAGTGAGCTTTGTTCTCCTGCTTTCTAGGTGTTTCTGAACAACTACACTGATTTTTTTTAAGATGAGTTATGTGACATTTTCAGTGGGACAGAACAGTGTTTGGCTTTAAAAAATAGTTAAAAAAGGAACAACACATTCAATCAAGCTCCAGTTATCACACAATTATGTTGTTAGGCTCTTCCTCTGCAGGCTGGTATCTTCCCTCCCAGGTGAAACTCAAAGCAGAAGTTGCTATTATCTATATGGCTATTGCTAAGTATTCATTGTTTAAATAGAAGATATTTGAACTCTTATGCTATAAATTACTGCCAGTGCTTCAAGTTCTCTAGAAAAAGATATGAAATTAGAAAATGGAAGCTTTCATGCAGCAGCATAATCTTCCCAATGTATTTCTTCAAAGTGAAAAGTAAGCTCTGAAAGCAATTCATCCTGCTTTAGCATGTTTTCCAATTGGTACCCCAGGGATTATGTGAATGAGTCATACCATCATTAATTAGGCTTCTCAGTGCATTTCCTCATACTGAAGGCTTCTACTCCAAGAAAATAAGAAACTGAGAAATGATCTGCAGCAAAAAGTTTAGAAAGGCATATGGCTCAGCTTTGATAACTCTTTAAATGAAACTGCTTTTATCATGGTCATAATGCCATGATTTTACTGATAGCCTTGACTCCTGTGTGAATACTGCAAATGCCTTACTTTTCGCCTGTGTGTGAAGTATTATATTTGTGTAATGATTGGAATGCTTCTATGAAACAGATTTAGCAATGGATGTTGGGCATTGGTCAGCAATAAGCTTTTGATTATCAGCAAGTTCAGAAATTAATTTACTTTACATGAGGGAAAAATAATTCTAATTAATTAGCTTAAACTTCTGTCTCTACAATCAAGGCAGCTTATTTTCCTGCTCTGCAGCTGTACTCACTGTTGTGTTGTGCTTCTTTGCTTTTTCTCCTGGCCCCCAATAGTGGAAGAATGAGTAACGCTGCGAAAAATTGTCTGCTTGAGTGGGCTTGGTTTAGGGGACACTTTCTGTTTTTAAATATTTTTATGAAGGCTTATATGGGGTTGAAAGCCATTTAATGCTAAACATTTTCCAAGAGCTATGAAAAGAAACTGAAATACTTGCCTCTTGGCTGTCTGACTTCTGAGCATGGAGTGTGTGAAGTGCTTGGACTCCTTTGAGTTGAGTAAAATACAGTAACTATGAGGAGCTGAATGTATGACTTCAGTGAAATTACCTATTTTAAAATATTTAGCTGATAAAGTAAATCATCTGTAAAACACATGCTTTTGAATGAGTTGTGACTACTGTTGAGTAATACTCTGCTGTAACAATGCTTTAATTGGGTTAAAAATGTCACCAGCTTGGTCCTCTTGTAGCTCTGTGTGGGGGTGCAGGTTTAATCACACTTACCGGACTTCAATTAGGTGATAATAGCTCCTGGTGATAATAGCTCCTACACCCTACGCCTGGGGGCGTTTGTTTAACATGGTATTGCTTTACTCTCCTACTGCAAAGCTCTTTGGAAATGAAACTGCTTGTTATTTCTGTAAGTGACTACTACTACACAACTAAGTGGCTACTACCTCTCTTCCACTACGAAGTATAACCTGGCTGTTGCACGTTGCCTAGCAGCACAGTTCTTGAAAGGAGGAAAACCAGAATTCTCATACTTTCAACATAAAGCTTTGGTCAGCTGACTTGGAGTCTCTTTGCAGAGACATTGTTCCTCTTCAGCATGACGCTCTACAGGAGCCTTCAGGTCATGTTACTATGAATATAAGTACACTTAAGTGATGAATTCCTCTTCATACTTTTCAATTTTAAAACTCTGGTTTTAGACCTTTCTGCTGTAAATAAGTAACTTAAGAAAAGGCATTTATAGGGCAGACTCTCATCTTTACTGGGAGTCCTTATCAACTGAGAAATGATGCAAGTCTGTGTAGTGTCCTCCTGAGGTCCCTTCCTACATAGAAGCATCTACTGAGAAATCCTGAGCAGAGTTGCACTATGCTTAACCCTCATACCTCAACATGGACCTTAAGCAGTGATCCTAACTAGTATAGAGTGCATGATATGTGTCATTAACAGATGTAAGATTTCTTTAAGGTTAATAAGAAAATGCTAACACTGGGCCCCGTGTACAAAACGTTCTTCATTATCAGTGTGAATATTGCTAGAGAACTTTGTTAAAGACTTTGTTCTTTTCTAGTCAGAGAAGCTGCTGGATAATACACAGGCAAACTGTATTCTACCTTGACTTCTCCAAGGTAAACTTTCAGTATGAACTTAATGCAAGGAACTGTAATTGAAATATAATCACACAAAACCCCAATGTATTTAATCACACACTCAGAAATTGGCACAGAAATTTCAGTGTGCAAGAGCACAATCGAGGGACAACTTGAAAAATAACTGTTCAGGTGATGAAGAAAGAAAGAAACTGCTTTAAAGAGCTGGGCTTTTTTTCTGTATATATTTTTGGAATTTCAGAAAAAATACTCAGTAATTTACATAGCTGATAATATATGTTTAAAAAAAATGCAAACTACTGCGAAGGCTACTGAAGTTTGATACCCATCAATCTTTATTCATTCTGGCCCGATTACTTTTTAAAACACCATTAAGCAGACACACACTGCCATCTTGTGAGCATCTCTAACATAGCTGCAGTTTGATTTCTGAGGAGAGGAAAATGTGTTCCTTGGAGCAAGTAACTTAATACAGTACAAAACATATACAAACTTAAAAATGCTGCACTGAATGCTTTGTCAATTCTGTATTATATAATAGAGATACACAAAGCAAAGCTAAAGTATTTTATTAATAATTTATTGTCAGTAAGAAAGACTGGCTAATGGTAACTTTCAGTAAAAACCTTTACAAGACCATTGGATCACAAATATACAGACACTATAAAAACTGTGTCATGGTGGTTTTGGTTCTAAAGTGGTATGTAGAAGGTCCCCAACACACTTCCCAGGGAAGGAAAAAAACATGTATGGTTCTAAAATACAGCAACCCATTTAAGACATTTCTATGTAGCTGACCCAGAAAAATATCAGACCTAACCTATATACAATTGGAATTGTATGAATATATTGATTTTTGTTTTTAATAACAAAATGTCAAACCTTAGGTTTTTTGGGGGCGAATACACACAGTGATGCCTTGATTATAAGTCAGGGTGCTAGTTTTAATGGCACACTAACACCACTAGGTTCAGTGGAAAACATTCACAAAATATCTACAAAATCTAGTTAAAACTATTAAAATCAAAACTGTACATAAAATTTACAAAAAGTAGGTGAAAATTAATTGCATTAGAACTATATAAATATATGTATCATGCTAACATGGAGAAGTGGTATGTGATTTTTTTTAACATAGAGAATGTAAGTACAAAAAGGATGTTCAGAAATGGCATAGCCAATGGAAGTCTTCAAACCGTCCAATCACAGTAGGTCAGGAAGTGGAAATAGGCCTTATTAGTGAAATGAACTGCATGATCCAATGCTGCCATGCCAGTTTAGCTCACAAACAATACGTTCACTGTGGCTGAGGAAACAAAAAAAAAAGGGAAAAAGCTCTTGAAAGTTGTTCTAGAATTGACAAAGTTTAAGAGTCCAGGCACTTTTGTTGAGTGTGTCAGACTTCTGTATGTTGCTGGGAATCAAGTGGAGGAATTTTCACATCTTCAAAATGACCATCATCTCCGCTCTCATAGTCACTCATCATGACTTCAGACTCCATTTCACAGCATGCTGACACATCAGAGCATGAAGCTGTGGAAGCATATACAGACATAGACATGTTGTCTACAGTGGGTGCTTCAAAGTCTGTATTGTACCCTAATGTGTAAGGAGGATAAGGTTCTCTGTAACTGCTGTTGACACCACTGGTTGTGGTCTGAGGTTCTGACATGTCTGCAGGATAGTGATGGGGAAGGTACTGATTAATGTTAAATCTCTGCCTGCTTCTTGTAGAAGAACCCAAGCTACCTACGGCTGGCATGTCTCTGGGTGGCTGTATTGACTCAAATTGGTCGCTGTATTCTGGTGGTAATGGTGGAAGCTCATCAGGTGCAGGGAAGTCATCAGGTGGAGGTGGAAAATCACTTTCTATGTCATAACCACCAGGGTAATAGTCTGTGTCGATGGCGTTTGGATCAGTGTAGAGGGGAGCCGACTCCTCAACCACTTCATAATTTGGATATTCTTGGATGCCTGGCAACTGAACGCTTGGCATCCAGTCTGATGTATCCCAGTGATAACCTGAAAAGTTAATTGTTTTTAAAAAAGGCAGCATTAGCATCTTGTGTTCAAGTCAATCTGAACTGAGAAGTCAACACATGTATTATGACAATGCAATCACTGTGATTAGAACACTAGTTAAGTAGAGAGCAGTTTGCCCTGTGGTTCCACAAAAGACATTCAACACAACACAGCTTTACATTGTGGCATGCATTAGATACTGCATCATACACACTTGAACTTTTATTTTTCTCAGACATCTCACCTAACGTGGGAAGAGCTGTAGGCCACCTACGGAATGTGCTGTCACAACACATAATAGTACAGAATTGTTCACTGAATAGCAAAGAACCAACAGCCTCCCTTGAGAAGTAAAATTTTTAATCAATTGTTGAGTAATTAGAATTAGGGTGATTACACCTTCCAGTTTTCCTTAGGAATATATCTAGCATATATAACCCATGCTTTTCTTAAGTAAAAGCAGTAATTTCTAACTGGTAAACTATCCAGACCATTTAAAGTGATTACTCCTTAACTGAATTGTTAAGGTAATTTCACAAAATGCTTCTAGCTTTACAGTAACTGCCACGCCTCTGATAAAAATCTTTGACTATTAGTAAAGACATTCCACATTCAAATACAAGAACAAAACAGAAAAATCAAGCTTAATCATGCATAAGTGACCTAACTTGATCCTCTCTTGCAAACTCCCCTGGAATAAATTTGTATTGGTCTGCTGGAAACCAGATGTAAACCTAATCTCATTAAAAATAATTGTTTTTCTCATCCAAACACCAAAAAAGGAAAACAATACGAAACTGTAATAAGGTGCAAATCTAGTAAAGAGTAATCACTGCAGACAAATGCACAGCAAGCAACTGATAGTAAGTCTGTGTTAAAACCAAGTATGAACAGAAATACTTTGGTGAACAATGAACTGCATGCAGAAGTCACCTCTTGAATTGCTGAGGTCAGGAACAGCAAAAGATTCTTTAGGTGGCAGAATGAGAAGAAAAAGGAGAAAACATCTGTAGTTAGGAATCAAATTGTAAAACCAATGTGAAGACAAACAATGACTGTCACTATGATGTTCATGCCACTTTTGTCCATTATTAGTAGGCACAGTACGCCAGTTTACTTAGCAGTACTACAATTGGCATTTTATATTTCCTTCTGGGCTCCTTCTTTGTTAGACTTGAACTGTAGAAAAGATATTGAGTTAAGGTAGCCCACACAGGAGATGGCTGTATAGCAGAAAAATCTGTAGAAATCTATCAGTAAATTTGGGACTTTTGCTAAAAATGGTAAAGAGACTTGGTCTGGTATTTTTTCTTTCCTTGTATCCCCTTGGTTTTTAATACAGGGTTGCATCTATTAGAACTCAGACTTTCAAGTACCTCATGCAAAGATGAGAATTCTCCCTTTAGTATCTAACTTCCATACACTGTGCACTGGGGAACCTGCTTCCCTTTGTACAGCAATCCCAACAACTCACGCTCAGTTGAGAACTGTCCTATGTTATCTGACAAGTTTTAAACCTTTGTCTCTTTGGGAATTTATATTCCCTATTCAGGTCTGCAAGAACGGGCAATGCCTATCCTCATGCCAGTATATTCTCTGATACTTTTATTTGTTCTTGGCAGATTGGAGGGACAGAGGGTTGATCTTTGAGGAGGTAGGTTTTTTTTTTTCCCTTTTTAAGCTTGTTTAGCCCAGAGAAGTGCTGTCCATGCTAAAGAAGACATCAGTCTGCTATTATCTCTGATCTGAGGCTCCTAAAATGTTTCTGGCCTCATCTCCAGGAGAGGTTCTGACCACTAATCTGCTTAGAAAATTAAATCATTCATTTTTATAATGGGTGCAAAACTAAAGCAAATAGGCCTTCAGATTTAGAGCACTTTTACCAAGGTATGAGGGCTCAGTCCTGTCCTCTCCTTTAGAGGTAGATGGCCTTAGAGGAGCCTAGTTACAGTTCATGCTTCCAGTACACCTGTTGGACTGAACCTCTTGCAGAGACTAAAAAGCAGAACTCAGGTTTACCTGAGATGCTTTGAAAGAAGGAATGCTTATTAACAGTAGAAATTTCCATGTGTTAAGAAGCAGCTGAACAGAATATCTTTAATATTTTCATGAATATACTACAAAGCATAAAGTATTTATATTTATCTTACAGCAATACCAAACCACCAAGCAATACTTTCAACTTTGACTTGAGAACTACATCCATCATTTTTAGTTTCTTTTAATCAAAACCTCAGAGAAAATTTGAACAAGTTACTGAAGATGGATTTTGCCTCTACCAATCTTCTAAGTCTTTTATAAGGGCTGCACATTACAGTTTTATAGCACTGAGGACTATGGTCTAAAGTCACACATTAATGAAATACTCCTTCAGTTAGAAGTCTTAGCATTTGTGTACTTTTTTTGTGTATTTGCATACTTTAGACAGGATATACTTCAAATAACAAACAAGAGACTCTTCAGCTACTATAATTTTATGTTTTTTAAACGGCTTCATTTTAAGTAGGACTTAATAACAACAGTAGAGTTTCCTAGTATGTACTAAGAAACAGGAAACATACACTGTGGATGTTATTTCAGAAGTCACTCTGCAAACACATGGTTGTTGAGTAAATAACTTGCAAGTCAATTAAAACCATAGTTAACATTTGTACAGTGTCACTAGTACCTTTATTATTACTACTGTTTTATAAAGAGTTTTGTGTTTTCTAGAGTGGTCAGTTCTTAAACATTAGCAGAAAAGAAATAAAATTGCATTGAAAATGTCTACTTCACCTCTTTACAACTTCCAAATGCATCTACACATATATATGCCCAAGTTTACTTTCCAGATACTGATGTAAGGTTGGGTAATAACTACCTACTTAAACTGATAGGCATATATACGCCTATATACCTCAACTGCACACAAGAAATCTTTTTTTTTTTTTTTTTCTGCTGAAGACAGATTGATCTGAAGATAAGAGAAGTGAATACTGATATCAGATTACTGCTATTCTGTGCAGCTGGACAAAGTGCCAACAAATGTGGAAGAAGAAAACGAAGTAGGGGCTGCTGTTTTTTCATCAACTATAGCACATGCTATTGCCTTTCATGCTCTCTCAGTTCTGCCAGGAGCTTTAGTTTGAGTATTTTCAGAAGAGAGTAAGCACCAAGCCCTTTTTATGCTAATACTTTTTCCACCCCCACCGAGATCACACACTTGAACCTGTCCACAGGGTAGCTATAGCATATATATGAAAATATGAATAGATATACAATAAAAATATATTCTTTGCTAAAGTCCAACTAATAACTTCCATCTGCTAGGACTATATTACTAGAAGACAAACGTGCATTATTCTGCCAAAGCAGTAAAAAAATATTAAAACATGTATATACCTTCTTTTTCCACCGAGTCAACAACAGCATTGACAAGGTGTATTACAGTCACTATGGAAGCTTGTAAAAGGTATAAAAGGAGCAAATTAAAACAAACCTATAGTTATCACTTTAAACAGCATACAGTTATACAAAAAAGAACACAGTAAAATTGCAGTTCATTACTCTTTTATAAAGCAAAATTATTTGTGTACATATACATTTACTCTCTAGCTAGAAAGCAGTTGCATATGATATATAAAATACATTTCTAAGGCTGAATATTATTCCTGATAAACATGGTAACATATTTGCAACTAATCCTGAAACAAATTGCACACAAGCACAAAGCTGCTTCAGTTGTGTTAGAATTTCTGAAATGTTGCTTAAAACATACTGTTTGCATAAGACTTCACCTATACAGCAATAAACTAGACTTTTCTAAAGGCCTGTGTTAGGTGAATTAAGGAATTAGGCTTCCCTTTTAGACTATGCAAACTACATCTCACCCCTCCCCCCCATGCTCCTTCCAGTGGAAGAAATTTTCACTAAAATTAACTAAAAATGCTAGAATAGGAACAACATCTACTGCAAACTTCTGTTGCTGACCTACTTAAATTGTGTGCAAACAACCAAAATGAATATATTTTTATGTCTTCCTTTTCCCGAGATAATTTTGGGAGGGAGAGGGATTTTCTTTTATAGGCTACGATGAGGTAACACATGCAATTTATTTGCATGTCTTGGGGATTATATTTTAAACTAATGAATTCAGAATCTACAAAGAAGTAATATCTATAACTCTACAGCTATTTCTTTAAAAACTATTTATTAATGAGTAATCAATACATGGCAAAAAATACAAGTAAGAATGTATGACATATATGGGATGGAGAGGAGGAGAGAACACATGTACCACACAACACGGGAAAAAAAAGTTGGAAGTTATCAGGTTTGCTGGTAAAATGATGAGTGCTATAAGCATACCATTTTACTTTCACCAATCATTAACAAATACTTTCCATGTTGTTAAGAACAAATCACTCTACTTCATTAAGAAGCAGAATGTTCTTTATTCCTAAGCTACAGGAATTTCAGATTTTTTTTACCATTCCGAGATAAAAATGGAAATACTGGAATAAAAAATTGGAATAAAAGTCAAAGCACCTTATCTTATTGAATTAAGTTATGAGACAACAATGGCTTTGCCCAGTTGGTCTGAAATGTTTCTACATACATAAATGCATTCATATGAACTGCAGAAGCACTTGTCATCACAGTATACAAGTAGACAACTTCCAATTCATAATAATAAACCTCACAAATTTGTATGCTGATTATGTTTTGATGGATTGGCATTGTGATCAAAATATTTTTATTTTTATATTGCCTTTATTTCAATGTATGGAATTTTTAATGAATTAATTTTAATCATGGTGAAAGCCAAATACACTGCTCTACTATGTAAAATTCCTTTTTGTGCAGCTTCCTTCATTACTAAAGTAATCAAACTTACAAGCAGTCCCTTAAACTCTGCTCTCACTCAGAACTGCTCTGATCCATATGGGAGCTGAGGTCGCAGCAAGAAAAAGAGAAGGAAACAAATGAAACTGTAACACCAGAAAGCTGAACGTCAAAGTGAAAGTTATATTTCTGAAGAGGTCATTTTTTAACTTCAGTGTATTCTTCTATGAGGTGACAATTAATGGTTACCTAGGAGTTTCTCATATTTGAACTCACTTTTAACACCTTTTAAACACAAGGCTCTGAACACCTTGTGCTGCATTTTCATTGTTAATATTCTAACAACAAAATGAATATATATAATTTTAAGGTAAAGTAATTAACATGAGATTTAAGATTGGCAAAATACTTTTAAAATAATAAAAGTAAATACAGATATATATTAAATAACCTATTATTTAATATATATTCAATATATATAAGTCCTATTGATATTGAGAGATACAGATACAAAGACAGAACAAATGAATGTGACAGTACAGAATGATCATATTTTACGTACCGTTGTCATCACACGATTCAGACTGGAAGGAGCTGAGAGACTGGACCTCAGACATGCTTTCTCTTGCACTATAAGGATAAGAGTTCTTTTCATCCAGAGGCCTTTTCGAAAGACAGGGGTCAAGATCGACTACTTTAGCTGAAAGAAAACGTTTCAAGTGAGAGACAATAAAATTTAAGGCTGAAATCTATAGATTTTTACAAAACTTAGTAGAGTATGAAGCCAAATCAGACCCAAACCCTAGTGAGGTCTTAATGGCTTTTCCACTCTAACAGGCACAGAGACTTTGCATTCACATTAACATTGTACCATCATGCACCTTTACCAGAAAAGTAAAAAAATAATAACAATTCTTACTGTCATAGTCAAAATCCCAACTGGGTTTCTGTATTGAATCGCTGTCTGAAGGAGAGTTAGAGGGAGGCGGAGGTGGCAAATTTGGTGCAACACTGCAAACAGCTACAGCTTTCCGGTGACCATGTACAGAATCCGGGTTAAAAGTACTAAACTCCGGGTGTTCAGGGATGGCAGATCCCTCAAAAGAATTCCTGTCAAGATTGTTCCTAGAGTCGCTTGGAATGCTTGGAGTGTATGAAATGGGACGAACAGGAACCTGTGGTGGGATGTCAGAATAGATGTTCTTATTCAATTTTGCATCAAAATAAGGTCTTTGCAAGAAAGCTGTTGTAGTTCCCAGTTGTTTGTCTTCAGGTTCTGGCTGGTGCTTCTTCTTTCTACTGATCACTTTGCGGCAAACAACAAAAATCACAACTAACAAGAATATTCCTGCGATGAAAACAATAATCCCAATCACTTCAGCTAAGCTAATATTCCAAGATGTTGAAACATATTTGTTAAGAACAATGTCTGTGCAGTGTTTTCCTCCAAATCCACGGCTACAATTGCAGTGATAAGAACCATAAGTGTTTTCACAAAGGGCACCATTAAGACAGGGGTTTTCTACACATTCATCAACATCAGTCAGGCACCTAACAGAAAAAAAGAAGAGCAATGATGGTTAGTTTACATCAGTAGTCTCTGCTGTAGTCTCCTAGTTTGCAACAATTTTAAGTGTGTTTAAATTCTGTACTGCACACTACTAAGCAATCTGCTATTTTATTAACATTTCAGATTTCAACCAGTTTGAACTGTTAAGTGATACTGTTAAGAACTCAGTATATATGGAACACTACCTACCTTTCTCCACGAAAGCCTGCTTCACACTCACAAACGGGTCCATCCAAACTGTCAATGCACTTTCCACTGTTTTTACAAGGATTGTCTTTGCAATATGGACCCAACTGGCACCTGCAAAGGTGAAAAAAAAGGTGGGGGAGAGAAAGCACAAATGAGCCATTGCCTTAGCGTGAGTGAGTATACAGTGTGGGATTCAGTGCTGTAACACAGGGGCTGGTATTAACTTCAACTAATTCCAGTGGGTTTTAAAGTCTGAGCTTTAAGGTGGAAACAGATACAAAAAAACCCTGAAAAAGTGTTACATTTATAGCCTGTTCTCTTAAGGGGGTCGTTGGTACACTAAGCCATACAAACATACCTTTGGCCTGTGTATTGTCCTCGGCACTGGCAGACAAAATCATCACTGATGGGGATGCAAGTACCTCCATAAAGGCAAGGGTTGGAAGCACACGGGTTTACATTTACATCACAGTGAGTTCCCATAAACAAAGGTGCACACTTGCAGTAGTAACCTGAAATCAAATACAGTCACATGGTTTTACAGAATTTAAGATAAATCCTCTCTGCCCACCGACCTCTTTGAAGGGAGAGGATGGTAAGAAACAGAAATACTTTTATTGAAAATAAACTTAAGTGTAAGGTTTCTCTTGAATATGACTAAAATATAACTCCCAGTTCTCACAAAATTCAAACTTGTCACAATGATTTCAGAAATGTTAAAGGAAGACTCTAAAGCAGGCCATTAAGAGGACAGACCTCAGATTAAATTCCCACTTTGATGGACTTTTTCTAATTCATACTCCAAGGAATTGAGTCCAGAACACAGGTAGACACAGCCTTCCTACCTGCTTAACAACCAGCCTTCTACAACTCTCTGGAAAAGCAAGAATTAACAACAAAGTTGTTTTGTCCTTCAAGGCAGAGAAGCAGAAAAGTCGTTTTGAAAACTAACAGCAGAATATATCACGGCTTACCTCCATTTGACAGTGCATTGCAGATGCCTCCATTCTGACATGGGCTGCTTGAACAACCTTCTGTGGTAGGCAGTGAGCATCCAGGAGTCACGTCTACAGATTCTTCCATGTGTGCATAGTTTCTTGGCTTACTGTTTAGAGGTAACTCTTGTCCATTGAGTACAACAGAATCCATACAGCCTCTGAAACCATTGCTCACCTGAGGACTTCTACCATGTCTTGTACCTTGCTGCCGAATATGACCACCAAAAAAAACATGATTATCCAGGTTGAGTGTCCTAAGTGTACCAGGAGCAGTACCAGATGCAGTATGCACCCTATCCAGAACAAGTCGTGCGTAGTTTCCGTCCACTTCAAGAGATACTGAATGCCACTGGCCATCGTTAATCTGAATGCTCTGAACAGAAACAATCCCAGGGCCACTGCCACAATCAAATTTATATTGCAGTCTTCCATGGTGAATCTACATAAAGGAGAACCACAACATCGA
This sequence comes from Piaya cayana, assembly GCA_013389865.1. NCBI lineage: Eukaryota > Metazoa > Chordata > Aves > Cuculiformes > Coccyzidae > Piaya > Piaya cayana. Next base: position 191,360 of record WAAB01010385.1, on the reverse strand, counting down.
CAAATGGTCTGCACACTTTAAGAGTATAAAATATTGATGCCTATAGAAGTTTATGTTTGCTGGAGAGACAGAATGATGATGATGTTCATAAAAGGCAATTTAATAACACTGTATTCTAGTAAGTGATCGCGGTTCATTCTATATGGTTTTTAAATTAATATATATATACTTTGTACATTTTTTCCTCTAGTAAAGAAGTCACAGATAGCCATCAAAAGATTGCAATACTTCAAGACCTTTCACTTTGTACTTTAAGTGACTTTTTCTGTATGGACTTAATGAGTATTATAAGCAAAAAAATTTAAAGTTGTTATTTAAAACATATAATTCAGGGGTATTTTTTGTTTTATTTTTAAAACAGTAAAGAAAACTAATTCCTTTTACACATTAAAAATTTCTGTACAAGCTTATCACCTGGATGTATAACACACTATTTTGAAGGTAATTCTCAATTTTAACAATTCTTTAGAGGTGTTATAAGCCAATCTTATTTTGGCACAGAAAAAAAGTAAGAAGATAGTAAGAAGAAAAGAGGAGATATGCCCTATGAGATTTTAATATACCTCTAAGATACTGTAGTCTGTTCCTCGAGCATACATAACAACTGCATGAGCAGAGTAAGTTCTAAGTCTCATTGTCAGCTTCATTTCCTCTTTGTTTTCATTTTCCATGAGACGGTATTTCACATAGCTGCTCCCAGTAAATGTCACAGCAGAGCCAGTTGATGCTTAGGAATACAGAAAAGCATAACGTGTTAACACAGGACTGGACCAAAATTTATATTTGGAAATTAATGTGGTTTTACAGGGAGATTTTTTGGAGTTAATTTCTTACCAGGACACTGTCCAGCTTTGCTCTCTTGGCAAACACAGGTGTATTTTCCTTCCTTTGGATCTCCTAAACATTCGGTACCTTCAGGACATGGGTTTCCTTCACACACATTATTCACTATGGGGCACTTCCCTTCTGTAAAATAAAATACATTATTTCTCCTCTGTTGATTCTAATGGTAAGTGTCCCTTTTCACAAAATACGTATAGCAGCTGAAAACAACCTGAATGATATTCCTAACTATCAGACAAGGAAGTGTAGCAACAGCTGTGGGACATGACTGGCACAAATACAGACTAGATAAATGGCATATATAGTGGTTGATTTTCATAGTTATCTTGATTATTCAAACATTTCAATTAGTAAAATTCAGAAACTGATATTGTAGATTGAAGTTTAAAATACTACCATACACCATAGAGAACATGTAAATAATAAAAATAGACATAACGCACTGGGGACAGCAGAAGAGTGAGTCTGTATTTGAAATGGAAAAGGAATGGGCTTTCAATATTTAGTTAAGATGTGCGAGTTCACTCAGCAATGTTAAATCGTGATTTTAAAATGCAATGTTGTTTTCCTCAGAACTAAAGATGAATTAATCTTTGGTTATAAATCTGCATACTTTAATATATCTTAATAAATATTCATTTCCCAGTTCACCCTGCCATTCCCAGCCAAGTCTAGAAGCTGTGGGGTTTATTCCTCTAAGAAGAAACCAGGAAGTATTCAGGTGCTTTGCATGATCTTACCTTTGTGCATACAAGACTGAAAATGGCTGGCAGTTTAGCACAGGCAACAAAATAAAAAGGAACTTCTTTCATAAAGTGGCAGAAAGTGTAACTATAAAATAAAATCCCCTCCCATAACTTTATATTATGTCAATTCTTAAAATGAGGTAATGAGAAAAGAAAGACTCCTTAATCTGAATAAAATCAGGCCAATGTTGCAGTGAGAGTTAGAGTACATTCTTAATCTTAATTCCCTCTGTGGATTGTGGCTGTTCAAAACCAGTACAATCTTTTTAAGGATACTGTTTTCCTTACTGCTTTTCTTACCTTTACAAAGACAAACTGCTGTTCTGTGATGACGGGGAGTGACAAAACTCAACCTGGCTGTGCTGTGGGTTGACATGATGTTCTCATCCACTGTTACTTTTTCTTCACAAAATTTCAAAGGACAATCTAGGCCTGCACAAAGCTTATGGAAAACATCAATTATCCGGACACCTAAAATCTCCTCTAGGTCAGGCACAGAAGAGTTTATCTTGTGGAGCAAAATTCTTGTCGTATGTTGAAAGCTACCAGACTTTTCTATATGCAGGAGGACATCAAGGTTTGAAGGAGGATCAGATGGCTGCAAACTAACAATCTGGATGTCATTTCTCCTCACACCCAAGATGTTTCTTAGAGCTCTCTGGAAATTGCGCCAGTAATCACCAATGAATTCTTCAGGGGCCAGGTTTGCAAAGCGTATTGCAATGCTGTGATTTAGTAAATCTTGAGTGATTTGTCTAATGTGTACAGTAATATCAGCTGAAGTTGTAAATTTTCCATCCGTAACAGTGACATTTAGGAGGTACTGTCCTACATCTAACTGTTTATGTGCTATTAGTTTGCCACCAGTACTAGAAATGGAGAACAAGGATTCCATTTTGGGGTCCAGACTGTATGTCAAAGTATCATAAACATCTTGATCAGTTGCATGAATTTTTCCAATGACACCACCTGAATATTCTTCTCCAAAGGCTGTGATAAAGATTTCTAGAGGCAGAATTGCTGGAGAATAAATACTTTCCTCAATAACTCTAATATCAATGTAAGTCAAAGATGACAATGGTGGTTTTCCATTATCTGTCACCTAAAGGAAAATGAGGGTAGAGTTAGGTTGTTGCTTTATCTCAAATTCTACTGTAGATATTTGTACTGTATACAGCAGAGTTTTATTTTTTCTGATTAAAAAACTGTTTCAAAAAAATGCATTGTGAAAATTTTGTAATACACGACCTGACTTGAAAGCTAATATTGAATAATTAAAAAGCTTACATAAGCAGGCACACACAAACATGTTTTCACTTCTTTCAAGATTAAAAGGCTACAGTGATCTTAACATCTAGAAATACCAGGAAGTCGAAGTAAATGAATGACACTTCTAGCCAATAGAGAGAAAATGCACAGTAGCTGATTTTAGACAGCAGGTGGTGCTTGAAGCTTGATTTCAAGCATGGAAACACATTACAAATTTGAAATGAGTCACACACTTGGAATTTACAACATGTTTCACCACAGTTATGAGATTGTCTTCAAGACCACCTCCTAAATGCAGTATGTCAAAAAGTACTTCAGAAGGAAAACAATATATGTAGAACATTAACATTTCATGATCTTTGATCATGGAGAGAAAAAACCCCATACTCGTAGCGCTATTTGCTTCAGGCAATTAAAGTATCTTTAATAGAATCAGCCTAATTAAATTTTAAAGCCTTTTTAAACATCACATCCCTGTCCTCCACCCTTTTTTGACAAAAGTATACCCTGTTGTATGAAGAAGAGACAAAAGAAGAGAAAAAAATTGAGAAAAAACATTCCCTTGGGTCCACTTCCTTTCTTTCTATTTCTCAATTCTTCTTTTCCAACTACCTTTTTCCCAGACCTCTTTCCCAGTTATTGAAAGTGAGACTAAAGAAATGAGCAAAGAATAATTGGACAGATGTGAAATGACAGAGGGGATACACAGGGCTCAGAAGGCAGAAGATATCCTGCATTGTTCAAAAGGCTTTACAATAATTTTATAACAACTACAGGTAGTTGGTGCACTTTGAAGATCTATGCAGAAAAGGTGCTTTTATTTTCACACAAATTTAAGCAAAAGAGGAAGAACACCAGGCACACGATTACCTGTGGATGTGCATAATCATATAATGTTTAAAAGGTAATTAATGTCTCTTAGAACTACATGCTCTCATCCCTTAACTCCAAAAGACAGACATGACTAGAAACCTGCCCTCTAGTTGCCCAAATATAAATAAGGAGAGTGAGCTCAAGATGGCAAAGTTTTGTTTTGCTTAGGTTTCTGCCTGGAAACGAGACAAAGCAGACAGTTTAGCTACAGGAGAAAATCCCCAGGGGAAGTAAGGAAGGGCTTAAAACAAACAGGCCAGCAAAACGATAACAAAGAGACAGCAAGTAGGAAAGAAGAGCCCCAGGATTTTTCATTAGTGCAGACATTTAAAAATCTGCTATGGTTTTAAACCAAATACTCCAGTGTGTGACACAAAGACTCATATGACTCATAGCTGAAGATTTCACACACTAATGCTGTGAGACCTTTATTAACGGATAATCTGTTTCCTTTGGAGAGAGTGAAAGCAAATGTGAGTGGCATGCACATGTAGGTGGCTGTTGGGAAAAAAAGATCTTATTTCTATTAAAACCAAAGAAGTAATGTAAAAGAAAGACTCATTTTAAGTAAAGATTTTTGTCATCGTGGGTATGTGGGGTGTGTGTGGGAGAGGGGTTGTTTCTGGATTGCTTTGAGGGTGTTTTGTTGGTCCGTATTTCCCCCCCCCCAGTTTAAGCATGCATGTAATATAAGATGACTTCTGCATTAGCAATGCATTCAGAAACCAACTAAGGTAAAAGCTATCAGTACAGAAAAGCACACCCATGAAGGTCTGTTAAAAAAACCAAAAACAAGTATCAAGAGATCACACACAGCCATTAACTTGTTTGCTGCTAGATGGAAATGCAGAACTTAAAGACAGTGTAAACTTCAGAAGATGACTTCCTATGGCCTTTGGAAAAAAAAAACAACCTTTCTTTTAAATGAACAGAAGAATATTTTTCCACATAAGTAACGTATCTATTTTTTGTGTACATCATTGGAACTGAAGTCTTGTGATATGGAAATCCTAGTTTTAGATGTCTTCATAGTCATGTACAGTGACTCACTAAGGAGAAGATAATAGCAAGTTATAGCACTGTGTCTATTTAAAAAAGTTATCATAGTATAAGATGATAAATGGCACTTAAAAGACAGTGACATATTTCCAGAATCCAGGCAGGCAACTTGTAAATTAAGGAATTAGACTGGTCCAAAATACTGATAATGGGTAGAAGGGAACACAAAAAATGCACAGACTACTTTGATGATTTACTGTCTCTGAGAAGCCTTTGTTCTAAATCAGTATATTTGTTTCAAGACACTTGTTTAGCTACTGGATGCTGTTAAAATAGCCCTTATTCATTCCCTAGAGAAAAGGCACTTTTTAAGTGCTGTACTAAAGAGAAGATAGCTGAAGTACTGACAGGCTGCTTACAAACATTCTGTGGGCTAGGAAGTGGCTTGGAAATGAAATTGTGTGATTCCACACAGAAGAACATGCTAGATAAGCACTTCATACTTCAGGCAGGCACATTAGGAAGGTCCAAAGGTAAGACAGTGTAACAGTGTACACAGAACAGACATAACTGCTTGTGCATGTATTCCTAGGATATATTTTAGAATATTTCTACAAATAGAAATCGCTTACTGCTTGGAGAAAACAAAATAAAACATGAATCCTGTATTACACTATCAGGAAAAACAGTGCTGGTCGTTCTTCCTTAAAGAAAAAGGTAATTTTGAGGAATTGGTACAGAACTTGGAAAGCCTATTAAGCAAGTATGACAAAGCCCAGCCTAGGAAGGACAACAGAGCCATTGCTTAGGTACGTTGAAGGCTAATCAGTTCTACCGTTAATTAGTAGAGCACTATTGAGAAAAAAATGGATAGCAGAGGAATGATATAGCTCCCTGCCCCCTTTTTATCTCAATTCTTAGACCTGAAACGAAACTACATTTAAATGGAGCCTTTATCTATGCTGGTTCTTGCACTGTTGGCTCCTGATAACACTTCTAGCGTGTCAATCAGTAAATGACAATACCCGTGGGATTTTGTTTTTAGTTTCCCCAAAGAAGAGAGACAGACTTTGTGTAGATACTTATCACAATGTGGACAGAATTCAGCATATGCTGATGCAGACAGTATTGCTCTAAAACTCAGTGAAGTGCATGTTTACTTAGAGACTGCAATATCAGATGCGAATAATTTAGAGATTGAAAGAAATTCCTCATGTAAAAATAAAGGTAAGAATTTTTCTTGAAATGCAAATCTGGAAATGAAGTTTGAGAATTAAGGTTAGCTAATTTTAGCCTACCAATTTTAAGCTCCCTCTTCACAGCTCCTTAATTTACACCTGAATTAAAAAGGACCAGAAAAGATTAGAAAAATTGGTTTGAACTTTTCTTATATTACATTACAAAAATGTATTTTAGAGAACTTTGCTGTGTTAACGTAACCTGGATTTTTCAATGTGATCTGGTCTTTTTCCACAGCAAAGGCATATATTATACCATTTCAGGGTAATTTTTTAGTTTTATGCTGTATTTTCCCACTGCAAGGTTCTGAGATCCCAAGCATTCAATGCTTTGACAAAGCTCCACTGATCTGGTTTTATAACTTAAAAAAAGCTATTTTCAATTGCTATAGGAAAAAGAATGTGGTACCACATCAAAATATACCATTGCTGCCATGATGTGCAATTTTCAATATCCCTGTTTCCAGTGCATCAGTGCAGTCCAGCTCACAGCTTCAAAGGTCAAGGCGATAGGGGCAAGAGGAAGTCTGCACCCAGCAGTGAGGGGCTTAAGGGACCTATTCTCTGCTGACTTTTCCAGCATTCCACATGAAAGGCAAAGGGCATATCAAGACCATTCACCCAAGTAAGATTTTATGTGTTCAGTTAAGCTTACTGTTACATTTCTGCAGATTTCCATTTAAATCAACAGGCATTGTTTAGGAAGGTGTTAACCACAAGGGAAGGGACATGCCTCAAATGACTACTTGGCACATCAGGATCTTGTAACAGAAAAACAAGGAGTAGGCAGGAAAAAGTGGTAGACTGGGCATGAGTGGGAAAAGTTAACTCAAACCTTGTAACACAAAAAAACTAGAGGTAGTGCATCCTACCTTAACATGAAGTAAATAGTGATCCCTCACTTTGCGATTCAGCGCAGCAGTTGTTGACAGAACTCCCTGCTGGTTAATCTGAAAAGTGTTCTCACCATTTCCACTCAGAATGGTGAACAGAAAAGGAGGGCCATTGTGAGAAGAATCTTTGTCTGTCACCACCAGCTGTAGCACACTAAATCCAACAGGCTTGTTTTCCTATAAATATGTAATATAATCACATTGGTTTTGTTAAAATGGAGCATAATAGACTGACACTGATTTCTTTTCCACAACCACAGAATTTCAAATTAGTATCAAATCAGTTCATCAGTATAAGAGAAATGAGAATGAAGGTGTTGTTTAAGGAAAAATACTACCTTCTGAGAATAATGATGTAAATAGTAAAAGGAAAAAAAGACAGTACATTTTCAATCTTTGTTTTTTTAAACTTCGTTTTATATTTTTAAAAGTAGGTCAGCCACGAAACTTTATATTTTCCACTTCTGGTCTGAATTAAGATTACTGTGAAATTTAGTTAAAACACCTGTTGAGAATAACCAAATGCCTTTAGTGGTAGGACTAGAAAAACACATGCCTCCTTCTGACCCTTGCATCCCTAATTAGTGTTCTGACTAGAGGTGGGGATGCTACCAGCCACAATCCAGTTTAAATATGAAATCCAGAATTCAAAATTTGCATCATAAAATGCCTTCAAGTTTGTATCATGTGGATGCCTGAGGTTTCATACTTCAAACATTTTGGTTTACCATGTACCTGATACACACACACAAAATGCACTAGCATTTTCAGGCACCCCCTCCAGCTTTTATTCTGTTACCCTCATATGGGGGCAAGCTGACATGAATGAACTATAAAACATGAGTTATTCCTTCTTAGTTGAGTAAGGGAAACATTACAGGCATCAGCTATATAGCCTACAGTTTCACTTCCAGAAAGATTGCACTTGGGGAAAGCAAAATACTTTCCCCCCACACAAATACACAAAACTGTTGTGGTTTTTCTTTTTTTTTTTGGTTTTTAAATAATCCAGAACACGTTACTTAAATACTCTGGATATGTTGGGTGGAGATGAATCAATTTGTCCTCTTATAGGAAGCCAGCTTTTCAAATCATGTACATGGTCTCAAACAGAAATGGTATGTGAGGATCGCTCAGCGTACAAGATAACACTGCCTGATCCATGCTTCTCTATTGTACAAGGCCAGGGAATAGCAACAGCAAAAGGACTCAAGGGATTGAGATCACTTACATTACCAGTATATAAAGGTCTTAAAGCAATTCCTTTGTTTCCTTCCACTTATCTTCCGTTGGATCAAGGGAAACAAGAACTACAGACGCTACCTCTGCTATCTTTGCTTTAGCAGTTTTCTGAATCAGGCAAGTATACACCAGCCATTTGAGAATCTGGCCAACTACTACCATCCTAAGATGCAAAATTAGTCAAGTACTGATATGGAGCAATATGAAACACTACTCCTGTTTTAAACGCTTCTGACCCCAGAGAAAGGAAACAGGAATTAAATCTTTGACTACGTGCCACAATGCACAACACCTGCTTCACAGCAACAGCTACCTAATGTATCTTTTTCTAAGCAGGAACTCCAAGATTAAAAAGAAATAGCAAAATTATCATGTGTTTTGACCTATTTGTATGATGCTAAGAATGTTATAAACATAAATACAATGTATAATATATATACACCTAAACAAAGTGCACATGAAAAAAGAACACGCTCAGCTTGCATTTTAAGTTTCTAAATAGACTGCATAATATGACTTCTGTAACTCTTAACACTTACGCCAGTAAGCAGTCTCACTGACAAACTTAAATTATTAAAAATACAGAAAAAATTAAATTGTAGCATTTTATCATATCTTGCAGATTTTTTTAAGTCAACTCAACATGCAAATAATATTAATTACTAAAACTTCACCATCTGTACTTGTATTACCTGGATGATAATGCTATAGTTTCCTTTTGAGAATACTGGAGGATTGTCATTTATATCAGAAACATCAATATTAACAGTGGTTGTGTTAAGTCGAGGTGGGTTTCCATTATCTGAAGCTTGAACTGTCAAGGTGTATCCTGAAATCTAGGAAATAATAAAAAAAATTCTAACATTCACGAGGAGAAAAAAGTAACAAACTCAGCTTTTGTTTTAAGGAAGAAATATTTTCAAGCAACCCCCCAGTAAAGCTTGCCTTCATATATTTAATACTCTATCTTCCTCCTTGCCCCCCAAAAGTGCTGATGTAAACAGGTGCTTTCATTTAATTACAGTACACAAAACGGTAATTTACAAATATAATTAGAAAAATGATGGTCATCAATTAAGTGTCGCTAAATTTATCCCAGCTGCTCAAAAAGCATCAAAAACTTACCTTTTCTCTGTCTAGAGGTTTAGTCACTTTTATTTCACCCCTCGTAGGGTCAATTGTAAAAGGATTTCCCTGATTGCCATCTATAATTGCATAGTGAATGTGGTTGTTTGAAGGTCCATCAGCATCATCAGCCATAACCTAAAAAACAGTATAGTCTTATTTAGAACAGGTTGAAATAGTCTATCACCTATCAGATAAACTTATCCTGAAGTTTCCTGAATTTCTTCTGAAAATTAAGTAATTTTCTCATGAGAAGAATACAAATGTATCACAAAATATCACCTACTTTCCCATAGCACCTCAAAATCCTTTGCTCTGAAACTTTCAAAGTAAATTTTCAATTCATTCAGTTGCAAACTTATCTATTTCTTTAAGTTTATTTCCAAAACATTATCTATTCCTTCAGGATTGAAAGCATGACTGTCCTGACAGAGTATTTCAAGGCAAAACCCCAACAATACGTACTGTAATCACTGATTGTTCAAGCATAGCGTCTTCACTGATTACTGCAGTGTAAGTGTCCTGGCTAAACACTGGAGTATTGTCATTAATATCCGTGACATTAATATTCACTGTTACAACATCACTTAATGAAGGTGTGCCTCCATCTGTGGCTTCCACTGTCAAGTAGTATTCGTGGGAACTTTCATAATCCAGGCTCTCAATGATAAAAATGGCTCCTAGGGAAGAAAAAAACCCAAATCTCAAACTCACTCTGCTATTCCTGTAGTATTGTATATTGTAACTTTTGATTTTGGTCTGACTAATACTCAGCTTCTTTATGGCTTTATTTGTCACTATAAGGCTGGACCTAAGCAGTGAAATAATCAGGCTTTACAGGTAAAAGTAAGAAGGTGATTTTTTCATGTCATTACCACAAGAGACACGTACTTTAAAACAATCTGGCTCATGCTTTGTAATGAAAAAAATGAAGACTTTTTTTAAAAAAGTGTTTAGAAAATATACTTGTTTTAATTTTCAATTAAAGTTAACTAAAATTATTAAATGACCTTTAATGTGACTTTCCTTGCAACCAACGTTAAAACCAGGCATGGAATATGCAGAAGTAGTCAGAGAAGGGTCTGGCCACGAATTTTGATTAATGTCTGAGTAAGTGTGAATTTTTCTAGACTAGTTAAGATATTGCAGTCCCTAAGATACATGTTGATTTCCTGCTCAAAGTGTGCTTTCCTGGGACCTTTCTCCTCCTTTGTATGAAATTAAACTAGCAAAATTCTTCTACACCATAGTACCAACATGCACAGTGGGAAAAGCATCTGGAAGAATTATAATTTCAATAAAATTAACTACTATCAACTTTTAGGTAGAAATCTTATTTAAAAAAAGCCAAACATTACCAGAAGTTAACTCCAGGAAAAGAGCTACATAACAAAACTAAAATTGAGGTGTATATTGATTTTTATCAAATAATGCTTCCTGAGACTAAACCTGACTTAACATGCATGTCTAGAATCTCCACTTTCGCACTGGATATTATGATTGCTTGGAACATTCCAACCTCTCTTTAATGCCATATGAAACTTCACTAGAATTTATGGACCCATAACTAGTTTTCCCAATCAATTTAATTTCTGATCTTTCTTTTACCAAGTTTAGCCACTCATTCTGACTATATAACTTCTATCATTAGAGATCTACGTCTCCCCAGCCCTGAGGCCCCCAGAGTAGGGAATACTCTGGCTAGGAAACCCTTACTCTTGCCAGCTAAATGAATCTAACCCAAATAACAAAACATAGCAGCAATAAATAAAGTTCCTATCCTACATTCTGCTGCCTTCCTCTAGCAAGCATGCTATCAAAATGGGTAAACAGACAGTAGCACTGCTTTACAGCCAGGATGATGCACACAGATTATATGTAAACTATCTGCCTGAATTACTGTAGAACACAGTATGGCATTGTGCTTGGTTAGAGTGAAGTATATATACAGTTGTAATCTGTTACCTGTTGTTGAATCGATGCTGAATTTTCCATGTTCATTCCCACTGACTATTGAGTAGGTGATTTCAGCATTGGCTTCAATGTCCCTGCTCGCAGCAGAAATCTGGAGAACTTCAGTTCCAACCAAAATGGCCTCTGATACACTTGCACTATACTCCCTATGCTCAAATACAGGTGGATTATCATTTATATCTAACACAGAAACTATAAGACTACTTGTTGAAGACAGTCTTCTAGGTAAACCTTCATCTGTAGCCTTCAAAGTTAGAGTGTACACAGCTTGTAATTCCCGATCCAAGGGCTTCTCCAAACTAATTATTCCAGACAGTTCATCAATAGAGAACTGGCCATCTGCAGAGTTTACCAGGGAATAATGGATTTTACGGTTCAACCCTGCATTTTAAAAAAAATTGCAGAACATGAAGGAACAATTACAATAAGCCACCATGATAACAGATACGATAGCAATAGATATAAAACATGCATGCTAAAATGTTATCACTTGTGTTGAAGTAAATTTCACCAAATACTGAAGGCTCTGGTGAAGGGTAGAATGATTTCCAAAAAAATGTAATCTGATTTAAAAAATTAAGCTAACACTTCATTGCACTGATTTTCTTCCACAAAAATCCCATGAAGCATGGTTTTCCTTCAGTCACAGTACTAGCTAATACAAAATAATTAGTAATACAATCTAATAATAACTTTAGAACAACACTATCTGCTTGTTAGGCTTATATATAACACAGAAGGATATGGGAGAGTTAGGCTACATCAAATAACTAGACTCAACACCAGTAAATCTATTTAGGAATCACATCCCAACAGGAACATAACTTCTGGCAACCTTTCTGTATAAAACAAACAAAAAACTCAGAAGATTTTGGGCTAAGTATGTAAGTGAAGATAAAGAGACAGCAAAAATCTTAACAGGGTAGCATAGGCAGAAAGCTACAATGACAATTTTTCTCTTTATAGTATGATCATCAACGGCTACCCCGAGAAGCACACATTCAAAAAAATCTGAGTGCACAAGTATTCATTTACACGGCTTGATATACCTTTTAGTTACATCAGGAGTAATAGGAGGGACCTAACCTATAACATGAATAGATTATCACACTAAAAATCTCTCTCCTTTCTGCAAAGACAAAAAAGGATGTTCTCCAAGCTCTCATACATGGAAGTTGGTGTTACATGAGTTAGCAGACCTAAATGTATCTTTCAGAAGTCTAATCCTGAGAGGTACTGAACATCTGAGAGTTCTACTGAAAAGACTTATCAGCTCGCACGATAAGACTAAATAAACATTGCAGTAACTTTGAGACCATAGCAAATGTATCGGCCAAAGAATTCATACCTGCATCTGCATCTGTTGCCTGGACTCTTGTCAAAAGGGTTTTAGGCTCTGTGTTTTCAAATACTGTAATGGAGTAAGGATCAGCTGTAAATTCTGGGGCATTATCATTCACATCTTCCAGAGTCAGAATAATACTAGCTTGGCAAAATCTTCCTCCTCCATCTGTGGCTTTCACTCGAAGATAATAAACTGCTTGCAGCTCACGATCAAGTGGCATTAATGTCTTCAGTTCACCTATAAACAGAATAACATACACAGATGGATATAAGTTGCAAGACTTAAGTATCCCTAACATGTTCTCCTCTAAGATCTTCATACACAGACAAACTAAACAATTTTCTTTTTGATGGTAATTTCACCAGTAGCTAAGCCAGTAGTTGTAATGCACTGATGTGCTGCCCTTCAGGCAACGCGTGTGGCTTGTCTTTTCCTTAAAAGATTAACGACTAAAATCCTCCACCTTTTTTTCAAATGCCTCTGAAACAGAAATTAGTTAAACTACCTGAGGGTGCAGAAAAAGAAAGGACGTGTATACACAAATCCATGTGCTTTTGTGTAAAATTAAAAAAAAAATCAGTACTCTGGCTTTAACAGAATGCAAGGTAAAATTCATATATGGATTCCTGAGCTATGTAGTTGCGTTCTCTCCTTAGATATTGAACTGACTCTCCTCTAACAATCAAAGAATAAAGAGAGCTATTCACACTGCCAAACAGAAATTGTTGCTACAAACCTCTAGAAATATAACACATACTTTCTTTCCAATGTGACAGAAAACATGGCAACAGGCACAATATGTAGCCATTTCCTCCTTCTGACCAACTCAAAAAAGTATTCTGAAATATTATTTATAAGTATTCTAGCCCTGCAAATTCTGAATTTATGTAATGACATGCTAGCACAGCACACAGGTGACATTCAGAGCAAAAATAAATCCCATAAAATAAGATCCTTCTCACTTCTTTTGCTACTGAAGTATTCTGATCCCCTTCTCTGTATTCCCACTAAATCTTTGTATTTATCTTAATTTCTTCTATATTGTTTACTACTCCCTTCCTACTGCTTGTCTACTGCAGCCTTCAGAACATAGGACTTTGGCATTAGCTTTGACTTACATGATAATCCAAAAGACATGAATGCCACAAAAAACAAAGTCAGACACATTTAAAGTTATTGTCATTTATATAATGCTTCCAATAAAACTGGAGGCACTTTTTGTGTTTACTATGGAATTTGTTGCTCCAGGGAATCTGTTGCTCCATCTAACCTCATACCATTTAGTACGTCAAACTAAATGATGGCAAAGAGAATCTGAATGAAAATATTTTCAGTTATAAACCGTTACTGCTACTACTATAATGACTACAAAAAACTACAAAATTTATAGCATAGTTTTACTCCAGTCATTTCAGCATGGAAGTTTCTGGCAATTGTCTATTTACTCTTTAGTTCCTCATATATTAAAATACTTGCCTTTTCCCTGATTTCTATTCAAGATACTTTTAGTATTTGTGTAGTAGAAACTCACACTTTAAATGGTGATATAATAAAAAAAAAATCTTAATGGAAAGCTTAAGATACTAATATTTACATCCTAACGTAATAGTGAAACACTTTATAAATGAGGTGATGACTGGGATTTTGTACAGCATATAAAGTATTATTACCTGTGTCTGGAGTGAGTCTGAATTTTTCTGCTCCTGTGCCATGCAGTGTATAAGTGATTTCTGCATTGGAACGAATATCTGCATCTGTAGCAGATACCTGCATTATCAGTTTGCCAGGAAGGGCATCCTCAGGAACAGAATCTGTATATAAAGCCTGGAACATTTTAAAGTTACATTGAAAGATGCAACTTACAAAACACTGGGAAGGAAAGGAGGAACAACAGATGAGATGATAAATGTTTTGTAGCATAGGAAGTGAACCAAAGGATGAAATATTTGAAAATAAAAAGAAGTTCCAGTTTTCTAATTAAATACCTCACATTTATTAGATTATTCAGAAAGTCAATTAATACTGCAACCATAGCTACTCCTGAGTATCACTGCAAAGCCAAGAACTCTAAACACTTGTAACTGATTAAACGATAATGAACTGTATTCCCAAAATAGGAGTTATAAATTTTTGATAGTTTAATTTTGATAATTTTGGTAAATAATCTTTTCTAGGTCTGATTCAATTTGGAAGAAACTGATACCTGCCTTTTTTAAAATAGCATGAAACTAAAGCTTGTAGTTCAAAGAAAAACTAAGAAAAAAACCACTCCAAATTTAAAGTCACTAGTTACTCTTACAGATCATCCATGTCTGGTATGTGCATTACATTTAAAGGACTGTACCTTATAACACCAATATTAACAAAGAGAAGAAGCTAAAAATGGATACTTACTAGTCTGTAACTGTAATTATTATATACAAGTAACCAACACAAACATCAACTAAGAAAAAGATCAAATGCTCACTGTATACTTGATCCTCCCCAGAACAAGAAAATGTTTCCACCTGGTAACATCAAATCTGTGCTCAATAAGATGTCTATGAAAAGTCCAAAGGTACTAAAGTTAAAAAAAAAAGCTGACTATGAAAATCCAGGGTTTTCTTCTAAGGCAGTTACGTGTAACAGGGCCCTACTTTCTGGCATTTTTACATTCTTTACACTTTTCATGTCCAGTTTTGCAGACTACCAAATCCAGTAAGGTAGATAATAGATAGCATTGTAACAAGAAAATGATTATGCATCACAGATATTTGCTGCTTTTAAGTGCAATTTTACAATAGCATTCTACTATTTTCAACTCTCTTATCACAGCAAATGCACAAATACATCAATTGTGTGATGGTATACAGCCCTCTCCGACACTTTGATTCCATCAGAAAATAGAGCCTATAAACTATTATGTCTGCAGCATAAAACAATTCCTTCTGGAAAAGTATGCATTAACACAGGAAAAGTATACTGCAATTCTTCTTATACTCTTCAAATTGAGTCTAAAAATTACATCAATGAATTGTCAAGTTATTTAAGAACTTGTTCGTGAAACAACTTTTCTTTGATAGCAGTTCAAATATTAAGATACAGTCCAAATTTCTGTCACCAATCTAGAAGGAATACCTATTTTTCAGTCTCCTGAGAAGCAATTTCAGGGAAAAATTTAGATTTTATATAAGGAAGCACCTGACAGAAGATTTAAGACTATGCCTACCTTTTCACAAACAGGACTATTATCATTAGCATCAAGGACTTTAACCTCCACCACAGCTTTAGTTGCAAAGGTTCCATCAGTAGCTGTAATATTTAGAAGGTAATTATCCTTTTCTTCCCTGTCCAGAGGCTTTTTGACATAAACTTTCCATTCATTCTGTATATTTTCAATAGCAAACTGTCCTAAGGGATCACCTCCTGCAATACAAGAAGAAACATTAAATTAAGGGGAAATATTGCTAGTATTACTCCATCAACATTAAGTTACAGCTAAAGAGAAAGAAGTGTTAATACAAATAAGCAGCCACCCTCTGTGGCTTTATAGCAAACAGCTTCATTTTTGAAGCAGAAATAGTCAGTAGATACTCATACAACAAATTTAACTGTAGCCAACAGAATCTATAAAAACAGATAGAGAAATTCATGTAGCATTATAGACAATATAATATCAAAACATACACTATATTAAAAAAATACTCCACTGGAAATTAATAGTCTATTATTTCATGAAAATTCTTTCATTCTTTAACTACATCACTAATATAAGTGTATACTTTTAAAATAAGATTTGATATATAACAATTGTAGGAAAGCATTTTAAGCAGACACACATGTAACAGAAAGCTAAAGACCTGTTTTCTAAACCTCATTTTTCCTCCTTAATTTTTAAACATTCATATTAGGAAACACATTCTTTTTTGCAGCTCTATGGTTTCAAACACTTTTCAATAATTTGAAAGACTGAGTTATATCTCTTATCATTCTAGGATTGCTCAAATGATTATTCTGACATTACTCAAAAAATCATTCACCTGTAATGTAATAGAAGACTTGTTTATTAGCTTCTTCAGTATCAGCATCCGTTGTACTCAATATGGCAATTACCCCACCAGGAGGGTCATCCTCACTGACTGTTCCTTTATATATCTCTGCAGTAAAGCGTGGAGGATTGTCATTCACATCTGTAACGGTAACTTCAACCACAGCCGTAGAAGACAGTTGCATTTTTTCACCTCGATCAGATGCAACCACTATGATTCTGTATTTGTCACGTTTCTCATGATCAGGTTCCTTGAGAGTAGTAATCCAGCCAGTTTCCATGTTTATGGCAAAAGTCTCTAGAACATCTAGTTCTTGAGAAGGATCCAAGCTGTAAGTAACCTGGCCATTGAGTCCTGAATCTAAGTCAGTTGCTTTAACCTGGATGACTCTTGTTCCAGCTTGCATGTTTTCTACAATGAATGCTTCATATGGATTGGACTCCAATACTGGTTTGTTATCATTTGCATCTTTTACCCGAATGCTAACCTCTACTGAGGAAACAACATTATAATCTTCATTTGCATACTGCGCTCGAACTGAGAACTGGTACCATTTAGTTGTTTCATGATCAAGATTCTTTTCAAGTTTCAACACTCCAGTATGTCGGTCAATCACAAAAAAATCATCTCTGTTGCTTTCAGGAGTGTTCCCTTTAACCAGACTATATACTAGAGTTTGATTATGCTCTGCTTTGATAACATCTATCTCCGTCCCAATTGGAATGTCCTCAGAAACCGTGTAAGAATAAAATGGCTCTGAAAATTTTGCAAGAGACACTTCTGGTGGGAGTATTCTAGCATACACAGGAACAACTGACTCTTTTTTGGGGGATCCACCATCTACTGCTCTAACAAAGAAGGTCAAAAACTCATTTTCTAAACCAATTAAGCTTTCCTTTGTAGTAATTATACCAGAAAATGCATCAATTTCTAAATTCTCTTTAACGTTTTCAGAATCCGCTTCAATAGTGTATGTGATGTCTGCATTGGTACCCTCATCAGCATCAGATGCCCAGACTTTAATGACAGAAGTCCCCCGTGGAACATCAGATACAATATTGACTTCATACTCTGTTGCCCGGAATTGAGGAGCATTGTCATTGTCATCTGTAAGTATTACATTAACTGTACAGAAAGCAACTTTTCCACCTGAGTCCTTGGCCATTAAGCTAATAGCAATTACTTTTTCTGCCTGTGTTTCACGGTCAAGCTTTCCAGAGGTAAATATTTGCCCTCTCTCATTTGTATAAAATCTGTCTTTGGCAAAATCATTCACAATATGGTAAGTAATGTGACCATATGTACCAGAATCTTCATCCGTTGCTTTAACTACAGTAATCAAAGTATGCAACGGAGCATTTTCAGCTAGTTCAACCTCATATTCATTCTGGCTGAAAACAGGACTGTGCATATTGGCACTGGTTACAGTTATATGGACTTGGGCTGAGCTTCTGAAGACGCCATCTGAAACAGACATGTTAAGATTATAATGTGACTTTAGTGTCTGCCTGCGTAGGTTTGAGATAGTGATAACACCAGTTTTACTGTTTATTACAAAATTCTTTTGGTCATTGCCTGTCAGAATGGAGTATTCCAACTTGTCATTATCCAAACTATCTGCATCTGAGGCTTGCACACAGGTCACAAAATGCCCTCGGAGAGCCAGTTCACTAATTTTAGCTTCATAAAGCAATTGGTTAAAAAGCGGAGGATTATCATTGAGGTCAGTTACATCAACAGTTACAAATGTATCACTACTCAAGGGCAGCATACCACCATCTATGGCCCTTATTAGTAACTTGTGTTGCTTAATTTGCTCATAGTCCAAAGTTCTTGCTGTAAGAATGAGTCCAGTATTGCTGTCTATGTGGAAGTAGTCATGACTTTCACTATTATCCTCAATCAAGTGATAGGAAATGCCCCTGTTTGTTCCAGAATCAGCATCTGTGGCACTTACTTGCACAACGGATGTTCCAACAACAGATGCCTCAGAAAGGGTCACAGTGTAAGACTGCTCTGTAAACACAGGAGGATTATCATTGATGTCTTCCACTATTATGTCTACAAACACATCAGCATGTGCCCCAGTTAAGGAGTCTGTTGCTCGAATACTCAGTTTGTAAGCTGGATGAGACTCAAAGTCAAGAGAGGCCACAACATTTATAACTCCAGTATTGAAGTTGATAGTGAACTGATTGAAAGGATCTCCATCTGTGATGCTATAAAACACCTTAAGTCCTTCTGGGCTGTTTGCTTGTACATGTACCACAGGACTATGAAGCTGAATATTTTCTGGTATCTCTGCACTGTAGAAAGGCTTTTCAAAAACTGGCATAGCTTTACTCATAACTGTAACTGGAACTGTAACTTCAGCAGAAAAAGCAGGGTCACCTCTATCTTTTGCCACTACTGTGATCAGATACTCCTTATTTAATGTGTCTAGTTCAAATTTCTTCTTCAGAGAGATTTCACCAGTGGGATCAATCTGGAAATGTTCATGATGCTCTTTGAGATAGTAATGCACCTCTCCATTTCTGCCAGTGTCTTTATCTACTGCAGTGACACGTCTAATGACATGGCCTACTTCAGAGTCTACTTTAACAACAGCGTAATATGGAAGATTGACAAAAAATGGAGCATTATCATTTACATCTTCCACTGTGACTTTAACTACAACGTGTGCAACAACTGACGGTTTATATTCCTCTGTCACTTCTATGACCACATCAAAAGAGTCTTGCTTCTCACGATCAAATGGTATTCCTGTTGTTGAAAGGATCCCAGAAGTTGGGCTTATTTTAAATCTGCTGTCTGGATTTAGAATATGGTAAAAAAGAGGTGCATTTATTTGATTCCCTATAGCAGTAACAACAGCTATTGTTTTTGCCTCTGTGGAATTTTCCTCTACTACTGCAGAGTAAGAACTCTGTGTGAACTTCAGCTGGCTTGCTTTGCTTTCTTTCACATTAATTTTTACAGATGCAGTGCTTGCAAATCTGCCATCAGACGCTCTCACTGTTAATTCATATCTGCTTCTTAACTGAGTTGTATTTTGTACTGTTATATCTCCAGTCTGGGGGTTTATTGAAAATTTTTCTCCAATGTTGCCTTCAATAATGGAATAAACTAATTGTGAAAAAATGCCGGAATCAGCATCAGTGGCATTTATGCTGATTACTTTCACGCCTTTATAGGTTGGAACCAAAACGGATGTCTCATACAACTCTCTTGAAAACATAGGAGGGCAATCATTGATGTCAATTACATAAATAGTAACATTAGCTGCATATTCTGCATATAAATGTGGTACCCCCATATCATGTACTTGCACTGAAAAGCGGAAAATATTTGTCTCCTCATAGTCCAGACTCATGACTGTCCGAATGGCACCAGTGCTAGAATCAATGGCAAAATACTTGTGGACAGATGGTTCAACAATTTGATAAACAAGCAAAGCATTAGATTCTTTATCAGCATCTGTAGCTCGAATTACTAATGGGACATTCTTGTCAGTCAGAACCACACTGTTAATTGAAGCTGATTCACTGATGAGTCCTGTATATTCAGCCTGCATAAAAATTGGTGCATTGTCATTCTCATCCTGAAGATGTACCAAAACTGTTGCATTAGTGGACAAGCCAGCCATGTTTGTTCCTTGTATAGTTAGAGTGTAAATAGGCAAAGTTTCAAAATCAAGTATCTTCTGAGAAACAATGACACCCGAGTTCGGGTTGACAGCAAACGCATCACCTACATTACCATCTTTTATTTCATAAACTACAGAAGACTGACTGTATGCTGTAACCATTTCAACAAAACTGCCAATGTTGGCACTTTCACTGATTTCTGTTGCATATTCCTTAGCTGTGAATTTTGGTGAGGCATTATCAGAAACTGTAACGAATATAGGCACAGAGGTCACTTCACTCATTGGAGGATCTCCTTGGTCTGTAGCTTTTACCATCAGGTTGTATTCTTCCTGGTTACTACGATCTAATTCCTTTGCAGTTTTAATCAAACCCAAAATAGGATCTATAAAGAAAGAATTTCCAATATTCCCTGTGAAGAGAAAGAAGAGTAATTAAAAAAGAGGTATACAGAACATAAAGGTTAGTCACTTATTTAGCTATAAAGAGCAAGAAAACAAAGAATATTAAAGTTTTTTAGTTTTGTTTACCAAACATTGGTTAGCTTCTCTGGAAGGTTTTCCATAATCAAGAATTAGTGTTAATTTTAAGTTTATTTGTGGAAACATTGCATAAAACCTAGTTAGCAAAGCCATCCAAGCCCTGAAAATAACTGCAAAAAGTATTTTCTTTTCAATTAAAAAATCTTAAGAAGACAGTATTTTGCAAGCTTCAACATTATAATTAATGTAATTTCTTCAAATATCTTTGTTGTCAAGTTCATGTTCAAGACAACTTAAATGTCGACTGAAGCTAAAAGAAAATTGTATTCAGAAGTTAACATTAGTGGAATATAAGTTACATTTTACAATCTAAAATTACTTGACCTAAAATAACTTTAAATATAAATTCACACTTGTGAACCTTAACTGCTTAAGCAAGTATTGTTCAAAATGCTGCTTCAAAATTAATCTTTCTGAATTGCACCAACAGTTATCTCTCTTCTAAATTCATATTAATGCATATGCAAATTAGTCCCTGTGACAATATTAACAAAAAATACTTCCTGTTGAGGATTACCAGCTGCCATTTGATAAACACTTGTTTTCAGTATATTTTAAATATATAGTTTAACTACACTGCATACAATATTCATGTACTAAATATGGTAAGATTCAACATTTTACTTCCTCAAAAAATTACATTACTAAAGCTATGTTCTCAGCTTGGAAAAAATTCATTAAGCACTTTGAGTTATGCACACAAGTAGGCAAGGGTGGCGGTGGGGGGGGGGGTTGTGGTGTTTTGTTTGGAGTTTTTTTAGTGAAGGCTCTAAACAGTGGCATTCTTAGAACATACCATTACAAATCTAAGAAGGCACTACAAACATTTAAGGAATGTTCCTTCCATATGCTTAAAACATCAATTATAACGCTTCAACCTCCTAATAGATCAGAGTCCTGTAAAATAAACCTAAGGAAGTCCCACAAAAAGTTAGAAGTAAGGAAGAGATCAGGGTGTAACTTCATTCTAGGCAGCATACATGCTTTTTTTTTTTTTCTTGTTATGCTTTGCCATTCATAAAACAAGCACTACTGAAATAGGAAAAGCAAGAGATCAGCTTCATGGACATTACTGCCCTGGTTAGGGAGTCATACTTCTGCAAATAACATCTTAAGCAATTTATGAGATGCTTCAATACATTCTTTCTCTTCAGAGTATTGAAATCACAGCTTTGTTTTAATACAGCATTAAATAATATTTTCATATTGAAAATAAATACATTTACAGTAAACAATTCCTATGCTTTACAAAGAAACTTATGTCATAAACCCCCCTGCATATATTACTTTGCAAGCATCAGTAATCAAATAACTTTTAACCTGCTACTTTCTTTAATATACAGTTTCTTATGCTTGTTAGTGGGATTTTTATTTGAAATTACTTTCTACTTTGAAAGCAGTATTGCACATAGGTAATGAAATTTAAATAACCTTTTTTTTCCAGTCATAGTGCCTAAATAGTTCAGGACTTTGGTAATGGCAGGCTTGTATCTAGATTTAATGGACTGAATCAAAACTCACTTCCATCTGGTAAATGAACTCAGTCAATGTCATCCTGTTTTCACATTACTCAAAATTGCCATCATTTGAATTGCATTATAGAGTAGCTTTCTGAACTCATCTGACATTAAAAATAAGTAGCAGCACCTAATGCTTGCCTCTGAAAGAAGCCTTAAGCCAAACTGACCAACTATTAAAGAATTCATCTGTTTTATTGAGCTAGAATAGCAGTCCCGCTATCTAAAACCAGCCAGAGGGAACTACACAAAGCAACCTCTCCCTCGCCACATCTATCAGAAAGTTCAACTTAAGAACTGGGACCATTTAGTGATTAGATATATGGATATTTATAAATTATTTTTGAGCTCCTTTGTTTAACTTTGTGCTAAATAGGGAACCGTTTGTCTCAGCCTCTTACTCTTTTCAACAAATACTTGCTTTGTCTATGCTGCAAAACATCACTTATACTATCAAAAAGTGTTTTTTTCAGATCTAAATTTAGTGCTTCTGTAATTTCTGAAGAACACATTTCTCTTAACAGCTTAAAGATAGTTTAAAGGTAGCTTTTTCTTCTACTACAAAAATGTTCCAACTATCTTGTAAGAAGAATAAGATAAATAGGTAAGAGAAAAGCAGATGAATGTTTGTCATTGTAGTTTTCTTTGAAATGCTCTAAGGCTATATCTTAAAATACATCTCACAGAACACGACACATACACCTCTATTGCCCACTTTATTTATTTTTCTACACGTCTACAGTTGGAGCAAAGTATCAGCAAGCATTGTTTCAAAATAAACTGAAGATATAAGAAAGTCAATATACCTGATTCAATAGAGTACACAATTTCTGCATTTTTTCCTTTGTCCTTATCTAATGCTGTAACCTGGAGTACTGCTGATCCAACAGCTGCTGACTCATACACCCGTCCTTCGTAGGAAGAGCTTGTGAACCATGGGGTATGATCATTTGTGTCACTAACATTAATGATGATTCTAGCATAGTTGCGCTTTACAGGAACATCTTGATCTCGAACCTGGAACAGTTAACATTTTACCAGTAATCAGCATACTTCTTTCAGTAGTTCAACAAATACTAGAAGTAATTCAAGATTCAATCTGTACCAGTCACAAAGACAAAGAATGCATACAAAATGAACATTAAAATAAACATTGAACTAATGTGACAAGCTAAAAAACATCCAACATTTAGAAAGATATGGTTGCTATTGACTACAGAAATTTTGTGTTTATTTACCATTATTGTGAGAATATGCTGGCTCATGGTTTCATGATCCAACTTTTCTGTAGTATAAAGAGAGCCAGTTCCAGGGTCCAGACGAAACTTTTTAAGACTGATGGGATCAGTGCTGCCCTGCATAGTATAAATCAGCTTATTCTTTTCATCTCTGTCTGTGGCACTGACACGAAGAATTTCTGTCTCTGGTAAGGTGTCTTCAGGTATAACAACTTCGTATTTTGAAGCAGAAAATTGAGGTCTGTGATTATTTGTGTCTATAACTTTGATGTATACCTGAAATCATACAATGGGAATGGGAAAACATTGATGATATTTGCAAAACAGGAATGAAAAGAAGGTATTTCATTAAAACTTAACTGTAACACTGAAATAATTCCACCTCAAGACTTTTTTTTTTTTCCAGGGAGGGGCAGAGATTTAAGAGGTGTAAGGAAGATGACTCTAAACCCAAATCTGCCTCACCTTCACCAAAGTCACACTAAAAATTCGTATTATCAAAAATACCTTACATAAGATATCTTAAGGCGAATTTTTTTGTCTAAAGCAAGATGAAAAAGAATTCCTTAGTAATTCTGGAATTAAAAAAACAATCACAAAAAATTCCAAATATGGATCCCAAAGTGGGTAAAAATACGGTTTATTTGTGCAAATTTGGAATTTTATGCACTGTGCCCCTCCTTGCCCTCACATTGAAACAATCCTCTTCCAGCTCCTTACACTTCTAAGTCTAGGCAAGAATGGAAAAATTGTGGAATTCCTACAAAATTGTATTATTTTGAAGAACCATAAGTATTGTTTGCTCTTCTACATGTAGCACAATCTCAGCATAGGTAACTAGCCACCAACATAATTTCTCTGAAGTTACAGCTATATTAACTTCAATGACTCAAGTTGCCTTTTCTTACAGAAGCTTAGCTGGGTTCACCTATGTGCTGTGTAGGCAATGCTCTCTGTCTGAGTAATAATGTTCACTGGAACCACACAAGATCCCTGCACACCCAACTTGCCTTTGACAGCATCAAACTGTTATAGAAAGGGGAAGACACTTCACCATCATCAGGTTCATTCAACAGTGATAACATCAGATGAGTAACGGTAACAGAGGAATTGGCATGTGGACAGCAAAGTTCCAAGAACACACGGCGAATTCAAGCTCTTTATATGCTGCACATGCAGCCATGTTTTAACCCAATGGTTAGTTGCCTTGTAAAAATTAGTTAAGTGCCATCAAAAAGTGTTTTAAATAAGGACTTACAATATAATAAATGGGTTCAATTACTCTTTGAAGAGACTTACTGCTTTCCATTGATATCTACTGGAGTCTATAAATTAGACAAGGTACCAAACTGCATGCAATAGAAACTAAACTAGATGAATCCTAATGGTGGTACTTAATAAGAAAAGACCATGCAGACAGCTGCAGGAAGAAAAAAAAATCCTCAACTTCAAGATGGTAGTTTGGCAGGGTTATGTTAAAACTTGTATCAAGTAAAAGGAGATGAGAAATGTACCAAGAGGAGTCAAACCAGTGCCTAAAACATTTATTTCAGATGCAGGTATATTACTCCAGGTTGCAATTACTACCTAAGCCCCAATACAACAAGTTCTTCCTAATGGTAAGTTTTAATAGAGGCTGAAAACATTGAATTAACTTCCAGGTAGACAAAGGCAGTCTTTGGATATAATCTACGAACCATACCAAGATTTTAAGAGACTGTTAGAACGATTTTATTCTAAGTAACTACAGACAGACCTCTGCATTGAAGTAATTAAGTCCTGCACCAACCCTGGAGGCACCACAGGGCAGGATGTTTACTGGAAGTGAGAATCTGGGAAGACAAGAAATCAGGTATGGAACACTTGGGATAACTTTGTATTACAACACAAGAAAATCCTCCCAAAGAAGCTGGGATATGGCCCAGTTTGGTAGCTGAAATAACTGTCACCAGAAAGACTACTTTCATGGAGAATTTCATTTGCTTAACAGAAAAGAACAGACAAGCATAAAAAGAGGAACATAGGAAGAGAGCTGAAGATGGCAAATGCACAATCTCAAGAGTCAGAAGTCAGATATGGACTAAAAGGAATAAAAATGTTTTTAAGTTTACTGGAAACTGTTAAACAATCTACAGATAAGCAAGACCACTAGGAAACAAAGAACAATTAATGAGGAGGAAAGGTCATCCCAAATTACAATTTTGCCTCAGTCTTTTTCACCAAGAACAACAGGGAGCATGACCTTGCACAAAACAAAAGAAAAATGAGACATTGGCAAAACACTGGTGCTGCAATAAGCAGCTAAGTGGAAACAAATCACCAAGACAAGATGGAGCCGCCCCTGGGGTTCTGTTGGAGTGCAGGGGTGGGTGTGGGGAAGGGGGAAGATGGTTATCTTCCTAGTGTAACATATGCTGTTAATAATACAGAGCTCCATGTCTAGATCACCAGTAAGAGCAGGGAGGGGGGCACCCGTGTGTTCGCCTGCACACACTGATGTTCACAGCGCCCACCCCCACCACATATCTAACCTTGTTTACTAGACATTGTTCTGGGCATCACAGGTCATTGAGACATAATCCAATAGATAGTACATGTACAGGAATATTCATAAACATTGGTAGTTTTTCAGTGTTTGAAGCAGTCTGTTAGGATAAATACAAATTATTATTGCAGAGGAAAATGCTGCCTACCACAATTTTTAGACCTCTCAGAAAATGGAAGAAAAAGAAAAGGAACTAATCACTTCCCACTTTGATAAAATTCCTTGAAAAATGTTGCAATGAAAACGAAGGAATTGGTCACACTTTTAAATGTACTCACTGACCAATTCAACTGGAAAATGAAGAGTAAGAATGAGAAGAATGTGACTTAAATATGTGATTTTGTTTAGATGTTCATGATTAGGGAGGATGTAAAAAAGCAACACAAGCACAGCTCTTGGTTACTTTTAAAATTCTGCATAAAAAGAATACATTTCAATGCATCTTGAAAGAAGAAATATGGAAGGGTCCAATACAGACACTTTCATAACATTTTAGTAAAACCATCTGTTCACTGAACACTGGTGCTCAGGAAAAAGAAAACAAATGAAGATGGGCAACAAGAAAAAAAAAGAAGCAAACAACGTAACAGAAAACCCCAACTCAATACAAACCAAACTATACAAATGTTTTTCCATAAATAAAAGATTACAGTATCATATACAACTGGAACACAATTAATGGATATTATGCTTTCAAAATTAACAAGTCAAGTTTTTTTACTCAATTTCCACCCACCAGAGATTAAGTTGAGACTCAGAAAAACAGTAAGTGAAAAGATGGGAGTGTCAAATTTGATGAATTTAAATCAAAACTGCTATTTAAATTCATGTCTATTTCTCTCCTAAATAAGAAAATACAGAAACTTCGGTCAAAATTGGAGGTGAGAGGGAATGTAACTCCAGAGCAACTGTGTTAGATGAATCTTTGGAGCAGCAGACATGGTCACCTGTGCTGCTGGTAGTACAGAAAATGAATCCAAGAAAATAGCACTTGTAGAATGGAACACCACAAACCCATGTCAAGCACTAAGTTAAATACCAGGAATGCAGTGAGTGTGAAACCAATATGGTACCTGCAAGACTAATCAACGCAGCCAATGAACCAGCTTAAATGAGAAGTGATCTGTTGATCATACCATCAGAAGGCCTGAGCAGCAACTTCCTCCAGTATTAGCTAGTGAAGCAGTTAAAATGACATTTACTGCTAAATATAGCCTTCAAAAAGGTACTGTTGGGCTAAGCAGACCAGGAAATAGCTCCTCAAAATATACAACACTATTAAATATTAAAAAAAACAACCCTACATTGCTAAGGAATAAACATAATGACTCAGTTATTACAGGTGGCTTGCTCAGGTAATTCCATTACTTGTCAAATTAATTGCTCAGGCACGCAGTTTTTTCTCCACACTGGTAAACACAATTACAAACACACAATTTGATCTACCAGTGCAATCATTTTAAATGAAGCTAAAATTCAAAGTTTATCTTAGACTCAAGTGAAAGGTCTTTTAGCTATATACTCTAGGATTAATTTCTCACTCATTGATGACGTTACTTTACGCCCCTCTGCAGATTCTGGTAGATGAGCATAATGTGAATCAATGGGCAACCTACTGGTACCTTGGCTAACTGCATGCTGGGCTGCTTTGATTAGGGGAGCAGCAGGAAGGAGAAAAGAATTATCCCCCTCTTTTTGGTACTCATTGGTCGGACTCTAGATCCACTATGTTTTTCAGCCCTGCGGTCCAAAAGAGATCTTGACAAACTGAAATGAACCCAGTGAAATGACATTAAAATCAATGACGATTGAAATGCTCTCCACCCACTGTGGAAAGGGAGGGCTAGAGGAAAGAAAGTGTCTCCTGTAAAAGTTGCATAGTGAAATTACAACAGGTGATATTCACAAGGTTCAACAGCAGAAACTACAATTAGACATAAGAAAAAGTTATTTTTAAGGAGGGTTGTTAAAACACTAATGTAAAAGCATGTCCAAGGTAGAGGCATCATGCCCTGTCACTTAGAACCTGGCAAGTCCCTGAAGAACTTGATCAAACTTTGCAGCTTGCTCTACTTTGATCAGAAGTTTTAACCAGCTAAATTCAGTGGCTCCTTCCAATCTAAACTATGAATTAAATATACCAAGGAAACTCTACTTTCAAGATGTTAAGTGACAGGCATCATATGTGCAATTTCCTTTCAAATGTTAGAGGACTAAATTTTCATGTAAACTGTTAAAGCCTTCAAATTAAATGAACTAAGTAATAATCTTGAGTGCAATTTAAAAAAAGTTACACATAAAAATATGGATTTGTGCACCTCAGAACAAAATACATGACCACCTTGTGTTATTTTGAAGTAACACGTATAATATAACAACACATATTGAGCATTTCTCAACCAAATTATGAGACTGAAATAAAATTAAATACCTCTTAAGAAATAACTTGCATACTGAAGAAGCACTCCTTTAGAAAAGTTTGACATTAACAGCCTGTAATGTGATCTCTGAAACAAAATGGTCTGGAACACAAGAAACTTGACTAATTTTGCAAGACTCTGCAAGGGGTGTTTCACAAGTCCCCTCTAGCTACAGGTTAAACTGAGGGCGATGCAAACTGGTTATACAGACGGAGACCAAAGCAGCCCAGGAATAATTCTGTGATAGTGCAGCAATACGTAAAATGCTGCAATTAGCTTTAAACCATCTTAAGTATTTATTGCAGTAAAAAAAAAAAATAGTTATAGCAATGACTGGAAGTGACTATAGGTAAGAAATTTAATTTTTTTTTCCCCTCCTTCTTCTGTCCCCTAAATAAGTCAATAGTTCATATATACTTACAGCCTGTGAATAACCTTTCCTATTTCAGGACAAAAGATTATAAACCAAAAACATAAGTACATTGATTTGTTTTTTAATAAATCTTCATAGTGTGACACTAGAAATCTCTCACACAATCTGTCAAACACCACTACTGTAGGCCTGGAATTTGTTTGTCCTTGTTTTGCATCATGCATTTGGCATTTAGATGTATGCAAAATTCTAATATCCTCCACGCCTACTGCTGCTGTATTTTTCAAAAAAGCTATTTAACTGAATTCCTGAAAGAGCCAAATACTCTACAGATGTTAATGGCCTGAGGCCAGCAAATGCCTTCTAAAGGCAGATTAAAGAAAAGTTTAAAGTCAGATTCCATACACTGCTTCTGCACAATCAGATTTTCATTTTTTGCCTCTCTCCTAAATGCCTTTAAATTGTCATTTCCTTTTTCAAATTAAACGTAAATTTACTGAATTTTCTGTTAATTGAGGTCTGGTAAATTGTTCACAGTATTTTCAGTGTTTACAGCAATTATGCTGTAAGTTAAACAACCACATACGACATACTGTTGTTCTTAATGTATGCACTCGGTATTAAGAATTTTTTTCCTGCCACTCTATTTTAACTGTTTATCAGCTCATGGACGAATCCAACGCCACACCAACACTCAAACTTTAATCATCATTATTTCAGCAGTGAGTAATGGAATTTACACTGATAGCCACAAATCATATCTTTAACTCTGATTTTGTATCAACATTTAATTCCCCTAAAGTTAAGCATCATCTGAAATGTAACTCCTTAAGGGTAGTACTGATAGATAGTCTATCTTAATGGATCAGTCCATTTGGGTGGGCCAGGAGTTATGGTAAAGATAAGAGAATCAGTTAAAATCAGGAGTCTGTTCATGCACCAACAGTTGCAGAGTTTGAACTAATCCATACTCTTCCATCTATATACAACAGTAACATGAGCCTCAAACAGCGACAGCATAACTCCAGCTTATCCCAAAAGCTGGGGAAAAAAAGAAGACAATGCAAAGGAAGTCTTTGTGTTCCCCTGTAACAGAAACCACAACCTCTGCTCCTGCCAACTACAGCCGAGAAAGGAAAGGAGAGATGCAAAAGAAAATCATACAAAAAGCAGTTACAGAAATAAGAGAAGATACATTTGAGACTACTGCTCCAATTCTTATGCAGAACACTGCTGTGGTAGATATTTATAGTGCTCATTCAGATTTACAAAATGCTAAATTAATTCATTCATTTAAAGAAATTGAACAAAAGCTACACTGTGCACTTCAAAGGAAAACTAAATGAATTGCATAACCCAGAGGAAGTGAAGGTGTGAGTAGTTTTGTGACCTTCTAATTCTTTGTTGTTCCAGAAGAGAAAGCAGATTATGGTTCAACTGTGACAGCTCAAGACACTTGCAGAAATTCAGGTACATAAAGCAGGAGCACTGGACAGAATATCTGCAATCATTGAGACTATATATCCAGCCTTTACTAGTCCCCAGGCTACCCCAACACACTCTGCATGGTGGCATTTTTTACTGCATTCTTTAGGGCAGAGGAGGGGAAGTGGTGTCTGTAAGTGTGTGTGGAAAGTCTTTTGCTGTCTTTCTGAATTCCCTGCCAAAGGCATTCTCGTTCAACTGGATTTGGGCTGCTTCTATTACAGCAGGAGACTTCAGGCCTTTTATGGTTTTTTATCAGCACTAGAAGTAACAGAACCACAGGTATGAGAGCAGCAAGTTCTGACTGGAGTACATGTTGTCATGTTTGGAGATTCACGGTCTAAAATACCACTCACAATTGTCACCATTAAAGCAAAAGGGAGCTCTCAAAGGATACCTGCTAACCTTGCAGTCTTCTACTATCAAATTTAGTGTATTAGACCTATCAAGCCTCCAGAGATGCAGTCAGCTAAATAAAAGTTGTTTTAAATCCTAAGAGTTGACAAGAAGTATCTTTCCCTCTGGCTCAAAGGAAGAAGACAACATAGGAAATTTCACAAAAGACAATTCAAACTATACAGAAGCTGAACAACAAGAAATTGCATTCTTAACAGATTACTGTGTACAGAAAAGACAGCAGCAACCCACTTACTGCTCTTTGAGCTCCTGAGGGGTAGGTCAATAATAGGGGTAGTGACATAGACACATCACTGATCCAATACAACAGTCTTAAATCAGTAAATAAATCCTTTCCTTTCTATTTGGAAGAAAAGCGGAGCTCCTTTATGCTTACAGCTCCACTCATATCAACCTCAGCTAAACCATACTTCCAAATATATTCAGTTTCTTTGTTGAGGAAAGAAACTAGATGGTAAAAACAGGAGGGATATACAACACAACCTACTTCACTATAGTTATTCCCAGTAGCATCGCAAAACGGTTTATGCCTTAAAGTGAACTTACTAGGCCAACTGCAAAGAATTTCCACCACCACGGAGCCTTAGTAGACAGGTAATTTGAAAAAAATTGGTTTGTCCGAGATTGCTGATTTTTGGAGAGTGGCAAACTTTACCTCCACTGAAGCAAAGAGCAAGTATTCAGGAAGACACAAAGAAATGTTATTACCTAAATCTTGCTCCTATATGTACACCATGCGAAAGAAGCAGGTCTGTTTCATAAAACATTGGGCATTGTACAATTTGTCAGCAACAGACCTTGGTGGAGTGTGGGGGGGTATAGTAATCAAACAACCTTGTTCTTGTCATCTTAAATTTCAAGTGAAGTAATCACATTACCTGGAGAATTTGGGGTAGTGGGATAAAGAGGGGCAATTCAGATAAGTAGTATTAATACTTCTCTCATGAGTAAATCATGCACGGAAGGCATTAGTTTCTGTTTTCAATTAATTAACTAATTTAGGAATATGATACAACTTAAAAGCTGCCAACTCAGACTATAGCATAGTAATGCACAACCTTCCACCTAGACTGTTATACAACATGCTCCATATAGATTAAAATACACTTCTATTTTAGACAGAGTACCTAATTTATTTAAAGTGCATTCATTGCCCCGTATGAGAAAAAGGCTGAAGAGAAAACATAACACCACCACCCCCAGCTACAAATTCCTTCTTCTATAAGTGCTTCATTAGAAAATCCTTTACCTGAGTGCTGATAGATCTGGTTCCATCTGTTGCCTCCACTGTCAAGTTGTAATTAGATTTCTGTTCTGCATCAAGAGGTCGAGCGACAACGATAGTTCCAGTGCCCTTGTCCACATCAAATCGACTGTCATAGTTGCCACCTTGTTCAGGAAATTGGGAGAGGGAGAATTTCATAAAATACAGCACTGTGTCATTGTTTCCATGCATGATCATGTCCTGGCTTCAGATGCTTAATGAAAGTGGAACTATATACACATATACTTATATATAGATACACTTATTTTAAAACCTTTGGTTTTTATCTGATATCTGCGAGTAACAGCGTATCACATTATTTAAAACTGATTAAAGCTGATTTGT
Source organism: Piaya cayana (assembly GCA_013389865.1). Lineage (NCBI taxonomy): Eukaryota > Metazoa > Chordata > Aves > Cuculiformes > Coccyzidae > Piaya > Piaya cayana. The sequence continues at coordinate 158,992 of WAAB01010385.1, read as the reverse complement.
CTGGCTCATGGAAAGTGAAGAGGGTGGATTCTTAGCAAGATTTGCCACTTTTTTTCTTTCACTAGAATCTGAAGGTTCCAAAAAGCAGGACAAAGAATTACTAGGTGAAATGTCATAGTTTACTTTGTGCAGACTGTTGGGCTAATTAGTGTAAAATATACTTGGTATCAAAATAAATGAAAATCCCAAATCAGCCACACAGTCAAATTTATGTCTCTTGGATGAGAGTTCAAATTACTATAATTTTATATGGCTCTAGATAAGGTTGAAAAAACTACAGCACCTCCAAAGGATTCTCAACTCAATGCTGAGTATGTCAAGAACTTACTAATTCCTACTGAGATAATGAGGACTCATCTGACTGTTAAATATTCAAATCTTCAATGTTTAAATATGGCCAAGTTCCTTTTCTGAAGCAAATTATCTTAATTTCAGTTGTAAAACTTTCATATTACCCTTTGATATATAGACAAACATGTAGAACAATAGCTACAATCGTTAAGACATTTAGTTGATTGTCATGTCACTGCAGAGATTCTCATGAGAATACAATGTGCATGAATTCTAAATATTTTTAGCAATGCTAAATACCACCATTTAACTACAATTGCTTTAGATGTCTCAATAAGCAGTTTAAAATGGTGGAAATAATTTTTATCTTGGTAAAGCCAATGCTAGATATGGCAAACCAATTTCTCCTAATTATGTGCATGTGTTTTTCTAATTATTTTTTAAAGGGATAGCACTCAGATATCTTCTGAGTGCTTTTTAAAAAAAAAATAATTACATGCTCTGTTTTGTAAATCACTAAATGCCTTTTATCTAAAGCCTTTTTGTAAATCACTAAATGCCTTTTATCTAAAGGCAAGGCTGGAAGTGAGAGGGTGAAGATCCAGAAGTTTCAAATCTATACTTAATCCAAGAAAGAACAATAAATATTGACATGGGGCACTATTTTCACGTAAAAATGATTTCACCTTCTAGACAATTCCATTGCACGACAGACATATCAGTTTAGGAAAGATGGGCTAGATTCTGCTTCACTGGATTTAAGATATTTAACAATAACAAAGACAATGTAAATTTTCATGTTTCACTGAAAGTCAAATCCTCTTACTGTTTCTGAATCACATCAATGGATATAATTGAGACATCAAGAAAGGCAGTAACTTTTTTTTCTTTTTAATGGTGTATATGACATTTTTTAATGGGCTTTATGCAAGGTGTCAGCTTCAGAGAGTGAGTCTCTAGCCTTTCTTTTATAGCTCGTGTGCAATACAATTTCCTCAGATATCTCAATGAAGTTATCTCCATTTTAAGGGAAGAGTAGAGTGAACAGATACAAATTTGTTCATTCACTTTCTCTGATATAAGGACAAGCTCTCTGAACAGCGTCTTTTTCTTCCTTATCAAGGAAAACACAAAGATGTTGCCTAATGTTTGTAGCACTGGTGATACCTGGTAATCTGGTGAAGCAGAACTCAACCCAAATTTCTCCATCTGGTACACTGGAAGTGTAACAGCAACAGTTTTGGCCAGAGCCAAAACTGGATGCTCTGAATTGATGCTGTATAAATGTAATGATGACAAAACGAAACAAAAACGAACCTGTCACAAATGCAACTGTGAGCAGTTTGATTTCCGAAGAGTTAATAAAATAAATATTTTATAAATGTACGCTTTCATTTCAGATCTCATAATCTGGTAATAAATTATGTGATCTCAGCAGATACCTTCTGCTGTACAGTTCAGGTCACAAGCCATCTGAAAGATGTAAAATACTTCACTAGCAAGCTTGTCTCCTGGCTCAGCCAAAAAGAAAGAAAGCATGGAAAGCAAGCACAGAACACAAAGGAAAGCTGTCAATCAAATTAATTCATGCTATTAGAAACATTAAAAGAGGGCAATTAAGTGACCATCTGTAACACTAGCCAGTAACTTCACAACATAATCATATATCAAACTTTCCCGCACATCTTTACTAAGAAAACAGTCAAAATAAAATGTTTTATTTTACAATCCATGGTCAAGTTCTGATCTTTCCCCTTGGAGTTTCTTGTATGTCTTTCTAAAAACAGCAGGAAAAGATCATCTAATTTCTGTGTTAAGCGCACATTAAAAATTCCGTAAATGTCCAAACCATGCTGCGTGCTTAGAAGGAGCAAATAAAAAAAATATGATCATCAGAATTCTATTCAGATGTATATACTGTTCAAAGCGAAGCAAACTAAAAAGAACAATAGAGAAGTATATCCTCAACCTAATTAACAAATTTGGCTAATGAAAGACCCCAGGAAACGCCATTGCTGTACTCTGTGGAAACTCTCAGGACCTCTAAGACCCCTTTTATCTACTCTCTCTCATCTCCATGAACCATTCACCTTTTTCTGACAACATCCTTTTATTAACCTTTCCTTTAATGGACTCTTTCTGGTCCACAGCTGTTTGTTTGCTGCTGACTGGATAACCCTGTTTGAACTGGAGCACGCAGAGCCTCCTCTTATTTCATGATCACATAACTTATTTTTATATTTTCTGCTTTTCTACTTCCACGTCTGTGTGTGCATACATTTGTGAGAACAGTAAAAGAGCAGTCTCAGTTCCAAAATACCTCTAATGCAGAGAGTTTTGCCCCTTTGAGAATGCAAGAAGGCATCTTGAACTCTTCACTCCCTCTACACAGTTGTACACATCTCTAACCCCTCTATTTGTCTAAATGCAAACACTTTTCATTCAAACATGATCTATGTTGACTGCAATTATTACCCTCATCCCCCGAACACTCTAGGAGGAACCGTTAAAAAAAACCCAAACAACTATGTAAATATTTAATACATTAACAATATTTTTCACTATAATCACAAGTTGTTCACACATGAAGTATGCATTTAGGGAAAAGCTGTGTCTGTTCTCACATGCTTGAAAGTCTTCTGAGAATTCCTCAAGTATTTGGCACATATATACCTGCTACATGTACCAGTTTTACAAACTTTACTTTTAACTGTTGGTGTTTTCTCAGTATCCCTTAGGAAATATTTGCCAGCAAAACAAATCATTAAAGTAATTAAATTTTAAAGAAATCATTAAAAAAACTCTCCTCAACAACTTAACATAGTAGTGGCTGAAAATTCCACCAGTAACCAAGGTGAACAAGATCCTTCTCCCTCTTCTGAACATGGTGGAAAATTCCCAATCTGATAGCGCTGTCTTAAAATCAGAAACAAGATACTTCCCCTGAAACAAGGCTATGCTATCTTTTCCCCTTGATTCTAAAGCACATAACACATGACAGAACTTGTATTTAGTATCAGCTATACAGTGAGCACTCTGTATATTCCTGGTTCATAGGTCTAGTAAGTAAGTCTAAAATTAAAAAGTACTATTCAGTTACAGCATCAATGTAAAATCATGTTATTGATTAGAATTCACTTTCAATGGTAGAGGCTAAGGTATGATACAGTAGTAAGAATATGTACAGGAAGAAGTTTGCTGGGGTTAGGAAAGTTGCAAGTTCTCCTCTTAGTACTGAATCAAGGGACAGCAAACTGAGAAGCTGCCCAGAGAAAAAGAAATCAATGTCAACAGTATAACATTTCTTCGGGTGTACTACCCTGATTTGCAGAAAATCAGCAATTTACTTTTCTCCCCATCCTACAGTTTATAAGGTTGATTTGATTAGCTTTAATTTCACTTATATAATATTCATGTGTAATTTCCAAAATGGCAACACAGTAGATATTTCACAACATAATTTAAACTTTTGCTGCATAGTGGCACTTATAAAAAATAAAATAATTTTTATTTATAATGAAATAAGGGGAAAAAATACACATCTACAGCTAAAGCATGTCAAAACCTCACATTACTTAAAAGAGTGACTACAAACCAAGTTGCAATGAGCCTTCTAGTATCTCAGACTCCATGCATTTGTTTCTAATAATAAAAGCCCTTAAGGCAGCCTTACCCGTTATGTCAAACCAAAGTGGTGTTCCAAGAGGTTCAACAGTTATTACGCCGATCATGTGAGCAACTGGGTCACTTTCCATCACCGTAAAAGAAAAAAATGCTTCCTCAAAATAAATGGGCTCTGTAGATGGGACAGGCTTTGGAATCCATTCTATGTGAAGTCGTGTAGTTGATGATTTTTGTGGACGACCATTATCTACAGCTTTAATCTGTGAAACAGACACATCTTTTAGGCTACAGGATCACATAAATCATTATGTCACATAAATGGAAAAGTAGTAATAAGCTCCAAGCATGTTTGCTTACGTAAGCTATATCTGAAAAGGTTAAGTGTCTCTCAAAGTGCCACTTGCCCTTCGTTATTTGTGAAGTAAATTGAGAAAAAGTATGTAGCACCTGATAGCAGCACAAACTGTAACCATAAATTCACTTTTATTTTGCCTTCTTCCTAAAAGAGAGTCAAACTGATTGCTTACGTTCCCTCATCATGTTCATTATCTGTCAAGTTCTGGAAAAGAGCAGCAGCTTCTTGATTCACTTCCTCAATACAAACATCTGAAATCATCCTTTAAAACAAAACAAACCCACAAAACAATCCTTCTGGATTTGTTGAAGATTTCTTCCTTCAGGTACTGCAGTCACTCATCTGCCAACTACTGAATAAGAAGTGATGAGAATACAGATGAAAGAACATTTCATGTATTCATGATATACAAGATTTTGACTCACTGTAAGGATATCATAGTCCCTTGCCGCAGAAAATTTCTTTGATGAAACCACTCCAGTTTTTGGTTCAATAAAGAATTTGCCATGTTCATCACCATCTTCAATGCTGTAAGAGATCTCTGCATTGGGGCCTTCATCTTTATCTGCAGCAATAACTCGATAGATGGGCTCTCTCCTAGCAGTTCTCTCTCGTTCTAGCTTACCACGCTCCGGAAGACGGATTTTGTAGAACTTTTGCAAGAACTGAGGCTTATTGTCATTCTCATCTAAGACCTTCACAATCACCCGTGCAATTGTTGACTTTGCAGGAATACCGTTGTCTGTTACTGTTACCTGTTTTTTTTAAAAAAAGGTACAGTCAGGGCTCAATTCAAGCATGGTCACTCCAGCAATGCTCTTTTACAATCAGGTTTTCCTACAATTGCCTAAGAAAACTGTAAAGTAATTTACAAAAGTCACGACAAAAGTTTATTCAGCTACTATCTTAATATTTTAACGCACATGAGTCAACAGATATACATTATATCTATTTCAATACTTCGCAGCTTTGTAACTATCAACTTCAGTACAGGAATAGCACACAAACATAGTATCTCTGATAGTACCTTCACTGTAATGTGTTAATATACTTTCAGCCTAGTGCTCCCTTACACCTTTTCAATTTAATAATTTAATTTTACATCTCAAAAACGCACTTTCTAAGAATGTAAGTTTCAGAATTTGGCCTATAAAAACTTCCTATATTTTAGGATGTATAATCAGGATGTTGTTTGAAAAACTGTTTTTTAAGGAACAACAATCTATTTCCACGGACTAAACGAAATGGGAAATTAAACCAAGTCTATTCTTCCAGTTATAGTCAAAACTTCTACAAAAAACCCAGAAAATTAGTCTGAAATCTTCTACAATATTAATTCCAGGATTGATCTGGTGTTACTGTCATGGGTAGTGATAAAAAATATAATAAAAGAATTATGTTAAATTTAAGCCCCAAAACAGAGGAAAATCCTTATCTACTGGAAAAAGTCAAATTGATGAGAAAAAAAAGTGTTTACTTACAGGAATCTTGCCTTATTGCTTTAACTCTTATCTACTTAACCCCTTGTTTGTTAATAAGGGATTTAATATGAGCATACGTAAATTATTTGAGCATCTATTTCATGAAGAAATAGATGGGAGTTTATGCTTCTGCCTCCTGCAAGGGCTTGGTAAGTAAAAGAGTTACGGAATCAGGCTGCGCTTTGGCATCCACACAAAAGCTAATGGGCTCAGAGACCAAGCATTTTCAAGGAAGAGTTTCTCTCTGTTACATAAAACTTTCAAAACAAATACAAATTCTTCACTGACAACAGCATGAAGAGGATGTTTTTCAAAAAATTGGCATTAAAGAAACAAGGAATAACGATGGGTAAAGATATTAGTCTTTCTTTGTCAATCTACCATGTTCTTTACATTTCTTTACCTTACTTTTTTTGTTGTGTTGGTTTTGGCTTTAGCTGTAAAATTTTAATCCTTGTGTGTCTCATTTTAAGAACAATTCTATGACTTGGTGTAGCACTCAGTCTTTCTACAGTCTCCACTTTTTTTTTTCCCCTCACTTCCCTCACCCCCCCAATCTTTATCATTACATAGAAACACACAGGGATATCTGAGGGTAATCTATGCCAGCTCTAGTAACATCCTTTAATTACAGCAAACTGACATATGCTCATCTAATTCTACCAGATAGTTGTCAAAGCTGTAGAGGAACGCAAAATAAAATAAATAAATAAATAAATGAAACACCCAGTGTTTCTAACAAATTCTATGGAAAGTGAATTACACACTGCAGTTTTATTTTGGTCTTGAATTTGTGAAGATGATGCAAGTCTTTTCTGGGACAAGGCTCTGTACAGATGTCAGTATCTACAGTAGCACTGGCAAAGCATTATAGGAAAGATATATGGTTGAACTCAATGATTTTAAAGGTTGTTTCCAACCTAAATGATTCTATGATTCCAAGATCAGTGTTGTGAAAAGTATTAGACAAAATCAAATCCCTTAACCCAAACAAAAAACCCTACACACCAGTGATGTAGGATATTCTACTTCCAACAAGCCCACCCTTATTCTGAGAGAAGTAGTTTTCGTCAAGAACTTCGATGGTGAATTCCTTCACTAGTTGTTAGAATGACATGGGAAAATTGACTACGGAAAAACGTAAGGATTCAAGGATAACACGAATCCAAATAACAAAATGAAGACTACTGGAAGACTAGAATTGATTCCCTGATGAAGAAATTGATGAACAGATGATTATTTTTTTCCCCTTTCTCATCTATTTAAAGAAAAAAAAATATGGTAATACAAATGAAACATGGTATAACTTGCAAGCATGAAAGAAATGAAAGTGTGAACAAAGTGATTAATCACAACAAGTGGAATGCAAATATTCATGTTCATATCTAACAGATGGTAGGACTTCCACATACAGGAGTTTTTGTTCCCTCTAGTACTTATAATGAAACACCACATACCCTTCAGTTTGCAAAAAAACCCAAAAACCCCAACTCTCAAATAAAACACATTCCAAAATAGGAAATTCCAAAGGGTAAGGAATAACTTATCTGTTGACATAAAATTAGCATTGTACTGAATTGTACCGAGCCAAGCAGAAAAAACTGGGAAATTTGAGCAGAATCTACTTTGATTTAAAGGCATTACTAACATAACAAACAGAATGCTAAGATATGAGAGAATAACATGAAGCTAACCAAAAATAATTGGCTAAAAAGGGGCCAACTGGCACTCAGAACACAGTTACAAGCTGGTAATAAAAGAATAGAGCATATTAATTACTATTATGTAAGCAGGAGTGCAATCAAAGATCAAATTTAACAGCAAACAAGGAATAAACTCACTAACCCATCTGGTCAACATTTCAAGGCTCAATTAATTAGTCAGATGCTCAGCACTTGGCTCATAACATTGCCCAACATTCTGTGCATTTCTGGGTTTCTTTCCAACCTATTTTCAAAGGTGTAAACATAAAACTAACAAACGGGAAAACTGCTATCTTGAGCCATGCTGTCTGTCAGTATCACTCATAGTTAGGGAATCTTCTGTTGGATACTTTATAGACTTTTATTTTAAACTTTAAAAACCACCTGGGATTCAAAATGAAGAAAGAACAAAGAATTATACCAGCATGCAATAACCAGTATTCCAAACTAAAGAGCCATCAGCTTAATATGCTGTATTTATAGAGAATGCTGAAATCAGGAGGATTTATTTAACACTGTACAATATTGTAACCTGAAGAAAACCCCTGAGTTCTGTACATGCTGACTTGCTAGAGCTCAAGGCTGAATTAGGAGGCATGACAGCAGAAAACTGCCCATAACATCACACTGCCCATGTGATTCTCTGGAATACATTTCAGCTCGCAACAAGTAGCACATTGCCTAGCTACAGCGTGAGAATTCACACAATTCAGGCACCATTCTCAACAGGCAACTTGGACATGGCCTCTCTGTTTCAAGGATAATATATAAGCAGTCAAAGCCATATTATGTCAGGTGGCTTCAGGGTCAGAGAGCAACCCATAGCTCATCTTATTTACTGTATAAATCTAACACAAACCCCAATACAATAAGCGTAGGAGTAAAATTAATGAGATACCAATTTTACAACCAAAATAGCGAGCAGTGGTCAAGAAATAACTGTCATGTAGTGCTTTTGGAAACTGACACAAGCAGATTTAAGGAGGTAACTTTAAAGCACAATAGTATGATGTTACAATTTACAGGGATTAACTGTCTAGCACTGAATTGGATTTGACAATTAACTTTGCTACTACTACTACTAGAAACATACTGAAGAGGAAATTCCATCCTGTTGCTATTTAGGAGCAAAGAGTTCTTTCTAAATCTGACGCAGAAACGAAAATGATAAAAATTTGGTCCAATAGGGGCATTAATCCAGCTTACAATTCATCAAAGAGCCAGGAAGACTGCATGTACTTCAGAGTTCTACAAAATGATAGTTCGTGCTATCAAGGAATACATTCACCTGCAAGTCCACAGAGCTCCTGCATTTCTTTCAAAAATCCTTTCTACAGTTTTCACAAGTTTTGAGTACGTCCAGACTTGCTTATCTAGCAATAATGCTAGTTTTTCTGACTTGCATTGCAGTCTTTTGTCAGTCATCCAGGTATAATAAAGGTTTCAGATAAATTTTAGTATCACTGCGAATATTAAGTCTCCATTGCCAGTGAAGTACAATGGTGTCATACTGCACGACACCACTGTGGAACTGTAAGACTCACAGTTCTCTATTTTTTTTCCCCCCCATTTTGTTTAAGACAATAAGAGTAGCTATTGCATAAATTCCAGGCAATCAATTAAATGTAGTTAAACAGAATGATTCACAAATTTCATGCTCTTGGACTCTTGACTCTACAGTAAATATTTTGCACCTCATCTACTTATATGGTTGACAAATATGCTATGCAGAAAAAACGGCCTACTCACTATCTGTTTGTATTCTCAACGTCAAAAAAAGATTCTACGCTTTTTTTTTCAAGTCTATATTCAGCAAAAGGCAGGCTGAACTATCTATTGCAATATTTACACAGGAAGATAAAAAAAGAATTATGCTCTTCTTTTTTCTTTTAAGCAGTACAAAGGCATGACTGGTAAATCTTAGTTGACAGAAGGCACTTTTTGATTTTATATCTGCACCATAACAGTTTTATTATGAAAAAGTCCTAACACATTGTCTTTATAAGATGTGAAGTTTTCTGCATGTCAAGATAATGAATACAGAAGCAAATTACTTCTGCTATCCATCTCTCTAAATTTTTCATCTAGTAATCAAGTATGGTAAACTTAACTCACTGTAAAAGGGCAATGAACCTGCAGTTACTGTTTTTCAGAGAACTACACAAGTTATTTACCTCCAGTATGTGCTCTCCCTGCTGCTCTCGATCTAGTTTTCTAGATGTAGTTGTAATAAGACCTGTAAACATAAAAGAATAATTAATCAGATCCTTCAAGAAAATAATCTGAATGAAGGTTCGGTTAAACCAGTAGTTACTGATACACCCAATCTCAATTTCTTCTTAGGTGGTCTCTTCCACTTTTGCCGAACTTACACTTTTGTTAAGAGAGGGGGTGAGATGTTTCCAGTTCTAAAGGACTGTGAAACTATTCTTTGTAATCTGAAAGTTATGCTGTTGTAGCCCTTAAGGTAGACAGAGTTCATTTTTCCAACACATCTGTGCATTTCATGCTTCTGACAGGAGTAATGTATGTAATTTTCTCATGTGATGTTTGTTTTCAGAGTACCCATCTGCCATATTCAAACTGTGTTTACAGGCATTATTTGAATAATTATTAATTTCTTCAGAAGAAATACCTATTTATATTTTTAGTAGTAACAACAGAAAAAGGATGACCTGAAGAGATGTATTAATGAAGAAAACCAGAGCAATATGTGTGAGTTGGCTTGATTTGGTAATGACAAGGAGTTGATCAGTTGCTGGTTTTGATGCCTATTGTTAGATTTTGTTCTAAGAGGTTGATACACTTTTCATGCCGGATTAGGAAGGCACGATGAGTTTTGCTTTAAATGATAAGCATTAAAGATCTATCATCTTCTCCTACTTTATCTTTTATGTTTTTACAATGCATAGAAGATACATACATTATTGTTAGCATAGCATTGGTATTATGAAGAAATTGCCCTTAATTACAAAGAAAGTGGGAATGAAAATTAAAAAACCACAAACCACAAATGGAAAAAATGTTGTACTACTACTGTGATTTAGGAAGAGAGGGAGGAGAAAAAGAATGACAACTCTGTGTTAAACTTCTTGAGGGAATATCTTCCTGAGGAGATTACAGAAAACTGAAAATATTTATTGTCACATATTCTAAATAAACCTTCCTCCTAATTTCCTTGCTAAGGCTGGTCAAACCACAATTCTTATTTTTCAGGGCTCTGCCAGGAAAAACACAGAACTGCTGATTGGAAGTGAACAAATGGTAGAGCCAATGCCTTGTCTGTTTCCCTTGAGCAAAGGGACTTGTAAGTGACTTCAAGAAACACAAGCTCTCCTAAACATCTCTTTCTACTGAACACCTCTGGAGAAAGCGGGCACAAGCCCTCCAATGAAGCATTAATCCTGAGACTCACCACAGTTGCAAGGGAAAAGGGCCAACTTCATCATAGCCACTAACTGAGTTGGCTGTTGAATAGTTAGCGGAGGATGGCAGGATCTCAAAAAGCACAGGAAGAACAAAGCAATTCCAGAAGAAATCTCATTATGCTTGCATTTCTCTGAATAACCAATATACACAGTCCACACCCTCTGACAATATTAGATTCCATTTCTCAGCAGTAGCAAGTAGAGAATTGTTAACATAGGAGAGCAGAAAGATGGCACCTTTCAATGGCTTTCTATCCACTTTCTCCCCACCAAGAGCCATTAAGACTGGAGCCACCAGTGCCCATTCTGGGGAAAAATGACCAGACATTTTCTGCAAGTATTCCAGACAGAATGCTACCAGGCACCACTACTCTACGTACTACATACAGTTTGCTAAAGAAAGTCTAATTCCAGCTATAATTTCTGTTAATGAAGCCGGTCAATACAATTTAAACATGTAAGGAAAAAAATGTCCAGTAAGAACAAAATAAATATGCTTTTATCTGTCAAAACTACCAGCGTTTTCAACCAAGCATGCCACATTTCTGTTAAAACACTTCAGACCAATTACAGAAGGGTTTAGTCTTCACCATATATATCCTGTACATTCAGCAGGAACTAATGCCAACAAAGGAAATGTAACACTTCTGGATTTAGAATCACATACGCATGCATGACATTCTTTTTGTTTAACTCTTTACTGCTAGCCACTTTCATAAGTGAAAAATTAGCTTCAGTAAAGTGTTTCACTACAGTTAAAGACTGTAAAACTTTTAATTATTGCAATCACTAAACTTTTCCATTTTTCCAATATTTTCTAAATTATAAAATGCTTAATGCTGCACTGACAGATTTCATCAGCTGTTGAGAAGCTTTTCTGAATTAAGACTATGATAATAAGCTTGAGCGTTCCTATGCAGTGTGGCTTTTATGACTGCCCATTAAGAGGACTGGGGACATTCTTTGGACCTAATATAAGTCAACTACCTGCAATAAAAGCCGACACCCAGTTCTTTCTACTGAAAATAGAAGTTTTCAAACTTTTTAGATTGAGCTCCCTCTCTTTTCTATAACAGTTTGGAGACCTCCTTGCTGTACCCCCCCTTCTACACAAATAAATGAATTAACACACCTTTGCATACACCACATCCCCACAGAAGTGACAAGTGAAAGACAATTTCAATTCATTTCTGAAGAAGTCTGAAACATTATCAGTATGAAATTCTTATTATGAGGCGGGGAGAATCTGCTCACTGCTCAGTTAGAGAAATGACATTATGTATGAGAAACAGATCACTGATAAAGCATTCTTATTCAAGGCAAAACTGATACACAGAACACCAGTTTGCAGTCATATTTTCCTTTCTTCCTCTCTGCCCCCTCTCATCACCTCCCTCCCCACCCCACATCCCATCAGGAACAATGAACTTTAGTAATACACATCACTGACTCTAATTCCATCTAGAAATCAATGTACACTATGGCAAGATGGGCTAAGCATCCTAGGGAAAATGCAAGTTTATAACAAACACTTCTAATACCATTTACTCATAATTATATCTCTAGCGAACTGGTGCAATTTTTTTATTCTGTAATGTTTCAAAACGCATCTAATAGGAAATATTTTCACAACAGCATATTAATAATTTAGTAGACATAGGATAAAGCACAGCTGTTCTGCTTCACTAGCTGGAGAGGTACTATAATGAACTGAAACTAACTGTAAGCACCCGTAACAAAAACAGAACAAAAAAAAAAATCTACATCAGGTAACAAATACAATTGTATTCTTCCTTCCTCCAGAGCCTATATTCTGTGGACTACCTACTGTCTATTTGAGACCTACTGAAGAATTAAAATAGTTGCAACTGTATTCAAACAACCTTTACTTCAGATTTTTAAATAGTATTTAAATTGACAAAAATGCAACTAAAGCATTCATTACATAAATTTATAAATAAAACTGCTACATTTGGAACAGAAGATAGCATAAGACTGCTCATATTAGCAGGGATATAATTCATCCCATATAAAATTTCATCTCAGTATTCCATTACATCATGTTACCTCCTTATATGAAAAACAGCACATCAACAACTCCCATTCAATGCTCTTAAAAAAAACAAACCACAAACCCCATAAAACGTAGGGAGGCACCATGTTCAGAATGTTAATATTAATTCTGTGCTCTCTTCCATGGCTATCCCCATAGCTATCATCATTGCATGGAGTATCTCAATGATGAAAGAAGATGAAAGAAACAGAACAGAATCATTAAGGTTGGAAAAGTTGTCTAGGATCATCAAGTTCAACCACCAGCCCATCATCATCTTACCTATTAAACCATGTCTCAAAGTGCAAGTTTTTTGAACACCTCCAGGGATGGTGACTCCACTGCTTCCCTGCGTAGCCTGTTCCAATGCTTAATGACAATTTCAGTATGGAATTTTCTTCTAATATCCAAACCTAATATCTAAATCTCCCCTAGCACAACTTAAGGCCATCTCCTCTTGTCCTATCACCTGTCACTGAGAGAAGAGATCAACAGCTACCTGTTAAACCTTTAACAGCTGGCCCTGGCCCACTGATCAGGTCTGTCCAGACCCCTCTGCAAAGCCTTCCTTCTCTCAAGCAGATCAACACTCCAAATGCAGTAAACTCTTTCCTGAGTCTCAGCAAAGGCTCATATTCAGCCAGGCCAGTCGTCTTCCCCACCAGTTCATCTTATGGCACACATAGTCTACCATAGTCTGTGGCAGACATAGTTTGTGCCTACACCTTTAAAGACTTTCCTCCTGAAGAATATCCAGATTTCCTGGACCCTTTTGCCCTTCAGGACTCTCTGAACCAGTGTCCTGAACAGACCAAAGTCTGCCCTCCAAAAGTTCATGGTAGTGGTTTTGCTCACACCCCACCACCCCTCAGGTAGCATCAGAAAAATTGGTCTTTGCAATAGAAGGAGAAAGGTTCACAGTCTTTTGTCTAGCTACATATACATCATGCATTCCCTAGTAGACGAATGCCTACAAACATGCGCATTTGTGCTTTCACAAATATACACAGACTTTCCAACTGCACATTCAGCTTCAAATGATGACAGTTCTGGTGCTGGATGAGAGTTTGGCTGTTAGTCAGCGAAACCTCACCTCAACTCGAAAGATTAAATTAGATGCCAAGTCACCAAGTCTATTAAGCTGCCTCCAATGAGCTTAAATCGATAGGATTGAATTGAATGCAGTACAACACCATTTGAATTGTACTGTGTGCAAAGAAATACAGTTTCTCTGGGTTTTTTGGGTTTTTTTTTTTTAATGCATTGGCATTGAAGATTTAAGGAAATATGGAAAGCAGCTACAAGATTTTTTTATCACCAGCTTCAACAGATACAAGACAATGGAACTGAGCATAAAGAGAGGTCACACTTCATTGATGAGATTTTCTATTGACTGGTTATGTTTTGCATTCAACACAAAAGACATAGTTTCTGTGGGCTGCATTAGTGCAACTCAATCAGTCCAAACCTTTAGATCAGTCTATTTACAAAGTAGTATTATTTAAGCCCTTGTTCCCCCACTTCAACCTCAAAAATGACAAATTGATACTAAAAACAATTATCTTGGTATTTTCTTTACAAGGCCTTAACATATAAATTAGCGTAAGAGTTGAAGGAAGTATGGATTTTAAATTCACATATGGCTGTAATGATAGTCTAGTTTGACCACTGCATAGCACAACCTTAAGGCACTGGGCCAATTACAGCATACATTGTGTGAGTTGAAGACCCATTATTCCTCTTCAAGTGATGAAGATGCTGTCATATCCTAAGGCAGGATTTTCCTACTAATCATCCTCATTTAAGATATAACACATTATTTCCAATAAGAGCTTTCCCTTCTAGACAGAGGAATATACATTTCTGTTGTCTGACAGATGAAGAAGTCCATAGGGATCAATATTTTCCTTCTCATGGAAGTACTTAGTGTAATGAAGACATGTCTTAGACATCTCTAATAATACAGTGAGCATCAAGTCTCATTGTCAAAAAGACTTCTGACATTGTTTTAAGCTGTTTCCAATATCTCAGCACTTTCTGAAATATGGATAAAACATCTGTCAAGGATGATAATCCACAGTTGTTTCATAACTGCTACAGAAGATGACTATTTTTTTCAGTCTTCTTTCAGCTGATTTAAAGGAAACTATGATCTACACCTAATTTGCTTTACAAACAGTGACCATCAGAAAAGGTCCACATTTCCT
Source organism: Piaya cayana (assembly GCA_013389865.1). NCBI lineage: Eukaryota > Metazoa > Chordata > Aves > Cuculiformes > Coccyzidae > Piaya > Piaya cayana. The sequence continues at coordinate 143,850 of WAAB01010385.1, read as the reverse complement.
TTCTAAAGATGTTCAGATATGCTTTTTCAGGGAGACTGTAGTCAAATTGTCTTCTATGTAAGCCAATACAAGGTTTCACAATCAAAGTAAATAAACAGGTCAATGAAAACAGGTCAATGAAAAGTAACAGCAGAGGGATTTAAGAATAGATTTCAGCTTTGCAGCTGACAAAATATAAACTCCACATCTTACTAGTCATGTATAGCTGATGATTATAACCTAGACAGTACACCATTGTAATATAGTGCCATGAAAGCAGGCTGCTGAGTTAAAAAAACAAACAAGATCATAGTCTTAAACAGCTTTCATACTGGAGAAAGAACATCATAAAGGAATTGAAAAGCTTTGGTTTACAAAGTCCTAAAAATAGTTGCTTAACAATTTGACTTGGTTTTCATTCCTAAACTCTTCCTTGTCCTTAATAGCTGTCAGTAAAATCAGCAATAGAATTGTCACCGTGAATTTTTGGGTGCTGAAAATACCATTGAAACCATATAGTCCCAAAATAAACTAGCAATTTCATTTACAAGCACGTGAAATGGCTGCAAATGCCTCTTCTGCTCAAGTAAAATATTTAAAACCCATAATTTCTGTTCTTTCAATAAAAACTGTGAAATTATACATGAGGAACTGAGAGCCCAGGTTCCTCCTTCCACTATCTTAGCCAAGTACTCTATCCATTAGCTACAGAGTTATGTTGTTGCTTGCTTTTTCTCTGTGACCTCTTGAATCTTACCTTCTTTTCCTATGCAGTTGTTTAGGTAGACTAAAGATAACTTTTGCCTAGCACAGCTTACACCCTATGGCTTAGCAGACTTCTCTAGGCAACTTAAAATCAGTTTTGGGGCTAAAGGAGTAGTTTTCCGCTTCATGTATGAATTCTGAGCAGGTGCAGGGTATAAAAAATGAGTTACACTACCCTATAAGTAGATAGTTTTAGAAAAATTAAAAGGGAGACCTACTGCAGTACTGTGTGCTGAAATCAGTGTTCCCTTTCTGTTAAGTATAGCACGACTGCACTCAATTGGGGCACTCTTTCACAGCTTTGGTGCTTTTCCTCCTTCAATTCCCATCTGCAGCAGTGTAGGCAAAAGCCAGCAGGACATTCCCACAGTGTACAGATACCTAGGTAAGCTCCAGACTGAAAGGTCTAAAATGCTTAACAGAACTACACACTATTTGCTCTTCAGATCACCTTTTCTTTTTATTTAGGTACTTTCTTATTCCTGTTTCAGATGCTAATGCACTCGCTCTGGATTTCACCCACAAAAAACAATTCTGGCACTTACGCCAGGTGAAAAAATATCTTGCCCTTTTGAGTATTGTGTCCAGTTCTGGAATCCTCAGTATAAGAAGAAGATGGAACTGTTGTAACAGGTCTAGAGGAGGACTACAAAGATGATCAGAAGGTTGCAGTACTTCTGCTATGCGGACAGGATGAGAGAGTTGGGATTGTTCTGCCAGGAGAAGAGAAGTCTCCAAGGATACCTTAAAGCAACCTTCCAGTACCTGAAGGGGGCCTATGAGAGCACCAGGGAGGGACTTTTTATAGAGGAATGCTGTGATAGGATTAGGTGAAATGGCTTTAAATTGGAGAGAGTAAGGTTTAGACGTTAGGAGGAAATTCTTCACAATGAGGGTGATGAGGTACTAGCACAGGTTGCCCAGAGAAGTTGTGAGTGCCCCCTCCCTGGAAGCATTCAAGGCAAGGTTGGATGGGGCCTATAGCAGCCTCATCTGATGAAAGGCATCCCTGCTCACAGCAAGGGGGGTTAGAACTAGGTGACCATTAAGGTCTCTCCCAACTCAAACCATTCTATGACTAAATGATTCTATGAAAATTAAATAGTTGAGATCTTAGTCCTACCCAAGTCAGGATTGCATCACATAAAGCATAACTAGCTTAGACCATACGGGTATGCTTCTGTTAGTACATTAGACATTTATTCAAGTACAGTATGTTTATGCATTTGTTACTTGTTGTCATGACAGACTGTAAACTTTGCATAAAGGGTCAAAAAGTTACTTGATCCCATGGGCTGATATTTCATACTATCAGTCACCATGTTAATCAATAACCAGGCAATTAAACTGCTCAATTCTACTACTGCAAAGGTTAAGTGCAAGGTGCACAACTGAAGTTAAGAACCACTTCCCCAAACTGTTTTAACAGCATTCAGATATAGAGGCTTGGAATTTGCTGATCAGAGTACTCACTAATCATTTTAGTAATTGCAAGCAGTGAACAAAGACCAGCAACCCACCAAAGATTATTAATGTATAGCAAAAGCAGAAAGAAACACTTCACATAAACAACTAAGTCACCCAATTCAACAAACATTGTTGAGCTGATATTTCAACTAGATTTCAAATGAAGTATAAAAATCTGTGTTTAGTGATCATATAATTACAGAAGACTACTCAAACATAACCTACAAAAGTAAGCCATGTATTTTTTTTTCATAGTCTAGAGTTAGTCACAGAGTAGGTTATTTTCAGTCTGTATTAACTAAGACAGTGGCACACCTCCTTCTGCAGCAATTCTTTTAACAGTAAAACTATTTAAAGAATAATGAAAATTATGTAAATAATCACACAACCCCAAATAGCTATACTAGGAAAGTTAACCTAAGCCTATGATCTCATTCTGAGTCCTTGAACACATTTAGGGTGTTCAGTTTCATTGTCAATCATATCCTGGTGATAGCTTTTTTCCTCTCATAAGTAAGAAAATAAATAACTGTATGTCATAAACAGTGTAAGATGAAATCACAAAAAAGTACTTAATAAAAAAATAGCTAAAATAATTTTGAATGGAAAACGAAAACCTAAGTTTGATTACTGAAAGGAAACTAGAAAGTAATGATAAATTTCCTGTAGAATGAACTTTGATCTTACTATATACAGAACATCATAAAGTTTTGTCATTTTGCTTACAACACAAAAATACTCTTGCCTTCAACACCATCTGGTGTACTAAAGGCACACCAATTCAAAGCTCAAATGCCTTCAGTAATTAATAATCTTCATCACTCACATTTATTACCTCATTTTGAGACATATCATCTTCAATAATTAAATATGTTAGTATTGTCATAAAATCTCACATAAGCTTGAAAGATTTTTTTTCAAAACAGACATAATCTTACTGTGTTTATAGTGTTTGAAGAAAGAAAGAAAGCCCCTGCACCTTTCCAAACTGGGCGGGTTTTTTTTCTTAACCCTGGACAAAGAATATACATTTTTCAGCTTACAATAGCCAGTACTACTAATATGCTTTTACAAAAAAAACTCATGTTCAGTTGAGAGAAGTATTTAATACCAATTATTAAAACACTGAGGTTAGTTTTGCGGTCACTTCCTCTGCTACAGAAGTTTCACTATGTCACGATTCATCTCCCATAAAACTGTTGCAACACATAAGCGGATTAAGGAAAACTGACAAACTCACAAAGAACATATATAGCCTTTGGAATTTACTCTGCTATTAAAGTTATTTACAGTTGGCAAATATTGCCTTTGAAATGCAAGGTACCTAAAAAAAATAATTCTGAGCTTTTTGCATTGAGTTATCCAGAAGTATTAATCAACAAGCAGATCTGTAGTCACAGTTAGATAGAGTTAATATCTGCGCGCACTACAACTACACCTCACTACCCAAATGATCTAAACTCCAAGACAGATTTAAAGCTATTACAGTGAGTTAAGATTACGTGATTTCAAAGAGAAATATCAGAGGAGATTTCCATGTTGGCTGTTGTCTTGATGTCAAAATTGCTCTTAAACAATTCAACTATTTTTACTATTTTTTAGTCCCAAAACAAGTGTTCTGGTTGCAACTACAGCATATAAGTAATGATGGGATTGGTTGAGAACAACTGCGAGTAACATGAGAAATTTAATCTAAGTTGAAACATTCATGAAAGACAAACTCATCTGAGAAAGTCACAATATTTAATTTAACTAGCACTACATTTTAAATACAAAAACGTGGAAAATAATATTTGACTAAATTGTAGAGAATGGCTATGAAACTAGCTAACTGACTGTTACAGACAAAATCCATTTGCTCCAGATTTTGAATATTTGGTTTAGAGGAGGAAATTCACTTTCCAATTTTTCACCACTGGATTTTGTATGTGTGTCTATGCAATTTATTTATTTCACTATTTGTTTCTTATTAATTCAAACAATGAGGATTTCCTTAAGAAAGGTCATCAGTTGCAAGAGATGGTCTTGCTTCATTTTATCAACTTCAGAAATGGTCATCCAATTCAAACTGTCTTCTAAATTTGAAAATGTAGATAGGTACAGGAATCCTTCTACAAATATATTAATAACAAAAGGAGAACTAGGGAGACCATACAGTTCCTTTTGGACACAGAGGGAACAACAGTAACAGGGGATGAGGAGAAGGCTGAGGTACTAAATGCCTTCTTTGCCTCAGTCTTTAATCGCAAAGAAAGCTGTTCCCTCTGTGTACAAACCCCGGAACTAGAGGAGCAATGTGAGGCTCCCATGGTCCAAGAGGAGGAGGTCAGAGCCTTGCTTGCTCAACTGGACACCCACAAGTCTATGGGCCCAGACGGGATTCACCCCAGGGTGTTGAGAGAGCTGGCGGATGTACTGGCCAAACCCCTTTCCATCATCTTCCAGCAGTCCTGGAGGACTGGGGAAGTTCCTCTGGACTGGAGGCTGGCTGATGTTGTGCCCATCTATAAGAAGGGGCACAGGGAGGATCCAGGGAACTACAGGCCTGTCAGTCTGACCTCAGTGCCAGGGAAAGTCATGGAGCAGGTGATCTTGAGTGCTATCATGAGGCACTTGCAAGAGAACCGGGTGATCAGGCCCAGCCAACATGGGTTTACAAAAGGCAGGTCCTGCCAAACCAACCTGATTGCCTTCTATGACACAGTGACACGTCTACTGGATGAGGGAAAGGCTGTGGACGTGGTCTTCCTGGACTTCAGCAAAGCCTTTGACACAGTTTCTCACAGCATTCTGCTACAGAAACTGTCAGCCTCCGGCCTGGACAGACACACACTCTCCTGGGTGGAGAACTGGTTGGCTGGCCGGGCCCAGAGAGTGGTGGTAAATGGAGTTAAATCCAGCTGGAGGCCAGTCACAAGTGGGGTCCCCCAGGGCTCAGTGCTGGGTCCAGCCCTGTTCAATGTCTTCATCAATGACCTGGATGAAGGCATTGAGTGCACCCTTAGTAAGTTTGCAGATGACACTAAGCTGGGTGGAAGTGTCGATCTGCTGGAGGGTAGGAAGGCCCTGCAAAGGGATCTGGACAGACTGGACCGCTGGGCAGAGTCCAACGGCATGAGGTTTAACACAGCCAAATGCCGAGTCCTGCACCTGGGGCACAACAACCCTATGCAGAGCTACAGACTGGGTGAGGTCTGTTTGGAGAGCTGCCAGGAGGAGAGGGACCTGGGGGTGTTGGTCGACAGCCGGCTGAACATGAGCCAGCAGTGTGCCCAGGTGGCCAAGAAGGCCAATGGCATCTTGGCTTGTATCAGAAATGGTGTGACCAGCAGGTCCAGGGAGGTTATTCTCCCTCTGTACTCGGCACTGGTGAGACCGCTCCTTGAGTACTGTGTCCAGTTCTGGGCCCCTCAGCACAAGAAGGATGTTGACGCTCTGGAGAGTGTCCAGAGAAGAGCAACAAAACTGGTGAAGGGGCTTGAGAACAGGCCTTATGAGGAGCGGCTGAGAGAGCTGGGGCTGTTTAGCCTGGAGAAGAGGAGGCTGAGGGGAGACCTCATTGCTCTCTACAAATACCTGAAGGGAGGTTGTAGAGAGGAGGGAGCTGGCCTCTTCTCCCAGGTGTCAGGGGACAGGACAAGGGGGAATGGCCTCAAGCTCCGCCAGGGGAGGTTTAGGTTGGAGATTAGGAAGAAGTTTTTTACGGAAAGGGTCATTAGGCACTGGAATATGCTGCCCAGGGAGGTGGTTGATTCGCCTTCCCTGGAGGTGTTTAAGTTACGGGTGGACGGGGTCCTGAGGGACATGGTTTAGTGTTTTGTGGGAGTGGTTGGACTCGATGATCCAGTGGGTCTCTTCCAACCCGGTGATTCTGTGATTCTGTGATTCTGTGAATGCATCTCCTTGAAAAGCTAAAAACCAGAATTATATTTCTATTACTGAAATAAAGTTTTTGAAATAGAATAACCTTCTGGGAACTTTCTTTGACTACTCTCTTAAATCTTTCACATGAAAGGAAAATTGAGGCAATAGTCCTGACTATCTTTTATGCTTTGATGTTACGAATAGCTTACGGAAGACATGTATTTACAAAAATACATAGAAAGTTGTTCGAATGACACCAAGAATAATAGGATACTTACAAGATTACAGGTTTTCTTTTGAGGGCCCTACACATCTAAACACTAAAATATTAGTTTCTAAGTTAGATTTGTGAGATCTGTACAATGCTGTTGTCTTTCCCCATTGCTCCCTCCTTTCTTTTTGTCCCTTTGTTTTAACTGCATGTTATTTCTTACATTTACAGAACAGAAGTTTGGAATGCACTCCAAGTATGGAATGTACTGCAGCCTTTTATCTACTGACTTACAGGGAACTGCTGTTGCAACTGAACCATATAGAAGATCTCCATGAAACACCCATGACAGAGATGGTCACATATAAACTGCTGCCAAAGGTCTTCTCTCAGCTCTCAGAAAAGTTGTAGAAGAATTTTATAGCTAACTCCCAGTTAGCCTTTGACTGTAAATCCACTGTGAATTCTTCACACAGAAAAATTATATTACTTCACGTAGTACTATATTTTTGCTGGGATTGATCTTTTATTTTCATTACTCATAAATCAAGCCAAGATAAATGTGAATCATTGCACTAATTCTAAGTAATCTCTTCTTAGGAAATTAATCAATACTAATATTATAGTGTAGTTATATACACAAACTTGTTTAAGTTACTACTCAGAGAGGTTATCAAGGAAAAACTTTTACCTTTGCAAGCTCTGTGAAGGCAGCTCTATGTGACTTGTAACAGTATCTGACCACCACCTCTTCATTGGATAGAATTTTAACTTTGCATGTTTTCTATTCCAGCTCAAAAGAATAAGATATAGAAAGAGTTTGTATCATCTCCAATTCTGCATCCAAATACAGGAAAACAGAAAGATAACTTTTTTCTTTTAAACTCCTGCTTTACAATACAGATCATGTAGAGTCTGATCTGAAGTTTTTATGTAATTCTAGTACCAAAAAAGGGAGAAAAGAAGTACTGCTGTGCTTCCGGTTTATTTTCCCAGCTCCTATAACTTCTGTTTTTCCAAAGAGATGTAAGAGAATAAACAAAACTAATAACCCCTACCACCTGAAATCTAAAAGAAGTGATCTCTACATAAATGCTTCCAAGTAATTTCTTAGAATAGATGCCTATATTATAGCATTTTTTCTGTCTTCTCAAGTTGTAAATCCCTAGCTATGGGGATGTGAAAAAGTTATTAGAAGCTTCAGTTGTGAACTTGTTCTCCCAGTTCCAACAAAAGACCAGGTTGAAGCACTTCAAATGTTTTAAATAGTATTTCAGAAGGAAAATAAAGTAGCTTTTTGCAGATTTAAACTCACTTTCTAAGTGTGCGTCTATACAAACTTTTGTCTGCTCATATAACCCTCTCTGGTTGCAGGAATTTAACAAAACATTCAGGTTAATTCTAGTCACATTTTCAAGTAAAAGGAAGAAACGGATCTGTTCTTGAGAGCGTAATCAAATACTTTCTTTTCTGTGCATGTGATGGGTAAACAGCTGAGCACATGGAGGCTGCTACACATGCTTTGAGCTGTGTGACATGAATAAACAATAATTGAGCCTGGGATTGTTTGCCAGCTACAGGAGTAACAAGAAAAATGTCAGTGTTCGGGTCTTTAAATCACATTAGAATGCAATGTAGTAATACCAGTTTTACTCAAGTACTGAAATATTAGGTCAACTGGGACTAAAACACAAGCAGTTAAACAACAAAGACTTCCTTTGTTAAAATGAAGCCAATACTACTGTGTGGTCACTGGTCCTCCATTTCCTTGCTAAGCAGTTTTCCAGTGTTATTGGAAACCTATGGAAGTTGTTTGCAGCTGTACCCATTACCTATTTCACTTCACTTGCTCTCCAAATCAGACACAAAGATAGTGTTTTAAAGATTAGAGTCAAGACTGCCGTATCATCTTAACTTGACTGTCTTGCATGTGTGAATTCAGACACACAGACTCAGGCCCTGTTGGGGGCACAGGATACAGTATGTTCTGAAATGGGTAATTAATGCTTCTGCTGGAATTCCCTATTAAGAAATGCCTTACGTAAATGGTCTAGCTCCTACACCACAGGATTACCAATTTCCTTACAGGAATGTCCACAGCATTAACATGATAATACCCAAGTGCTTTATAAATATGAATGAATATGTCTTCATGATGCTCCCAAGCAATAAGGTCATGCAATTATTCCTATTTTGTGCCTGAAAAACTAAGTATGTGGAAATTAACACCCAAGATTAATTTTCTCATTCTCCTGTCCAGGTTATGAACCCAAGTCTAGTTTCTGGAGGTATGACCATTTTCATACCATGTTGCATTAAAGGCACAGAAACGTCTATTTTGCACATGCCATTTCTGCAAATCTGACTCAAAATTCTTGTATGGAGTAACGTCAAGTAACTGCCTACCACATTTGCCACAATTGCTCTAAGTTTCTGAAGCAAGACATGGCTTCTGAAAAAGGTGTTACTTGCTACCTAACCCTGATTCTTTCCCCAGGACAAATCCAGCTGACACAATAAATATTAGAAATTCTGGGGGACTGGAAATAAGCAAATCAATTTGGCAAAGACCAGAAATTATTTCTGGCCTGAATATGTGGGCAAGATAATCCAAAAAGGGCACAACAGTCTTCCCTCACTCTATATGGATACCTGGTTAGGATTCCAGTTTCTTGCTCAGTAATACCAAGGAGAATCAGAACTCCTTTCACTATGCAAATTCAGTTCTTGCCATTCAAATTGAGTTTATGCCATTTGCATATACTGCCACTTACAAGGAAGTAGTAAAAGCTTCTTTCAGGCACCTTAATTCAACAATCTTTGACATATAAATTACACAAAGCCTGTATCACCAAGTAGCAACCACATTTTAAAACAGTAGCATGGCAAAACTATTCCATCCATACAGACACAGAACCAATGGGAATCCAGTGAGCTCCTCTTGTTTAGAGAGTTCAGTACAATGGCTCTAGTTCTGCAGCAGTTAAGGATGCTCCAGTTAGGTCTTAAATCTCCATGCTTTCCATATGACTTACTGAGCCATTATTGTTGGTCAGGTAAAAATGAATATCTTTCTTCTGATTTCACATGAAGTTTCAATCCCACAATTTAAGGCACAAAACTAGAAAAAAACTACAAAACACAGGAAGCACATTTGTTCTACTGTACTGCAGCGTCATTCTGGGGAACTGTAAATATACATTTTAAAATGGGAACTATTTTTCCTCCTATCCTTACAATTCTTACCAGGTGCAATTAAAAAGCTTATCTTTGACACACGTCCCACTTTCCTGTCTCAGACAAAGAAATTGCATGTTTTCATACAATCATAGAATAGTTATGGTTGAAAGGGACCTTAAAGATCATCTAGTTCCAACCCCCTGCCATGGGCAGGGACATCCCACAAGATCAAGCTGCCAAAGGCCCCATCCAACCTGGCCTTGAACACCTGAAGGGAGGGGGCAGCCACAGCTCCCTTGGTAACCTATTCCAGTGCCTCACCACCCTCATGGTGTGAAGGAATTCTTCCTATGTCAAGCCTAGATCTGCTCCTTTCCAGTTTACGCCCGTTCACCCTTGTCCTATCACCACAAGCCTTTATGCCTCTCCAGCTTTCTTGAAGGCTTTCAGGTACTGGCAGGTCACTTTAAGGCACCCTCGGAGCCTTCTCTCCTCTAGGCTGCATCAGCCCAACTCTCTCAGCCTATCCTTGTATGGGATATCCTTGTCCAGCCCTCTGATGATGTTTTTAGTTGTCTCCTGGACCCATTACAACAGTTCCATACCCTCTTTATGTTGAGGATTCCAGAACTGGACACAATACTAGAGATGAGGTCTCATGAGAGAGGAATAAAGGGGTTGAATTCCCTCCCTTGACCTGCTGGCCACACTACTTCTGACACAGCCCAGGATACAGTTGGCCTTCTGGGCTCTGAGTGCACACCGCTGGCTCACGATGAGCTTCTCATTAACCAGCACTCCAAAGTCCTCTGCAGGGCACCACTCAATCACTTCATCATTTTGATTGAAAGCTATTTGTAAAACAAACACAATAACTCTCTCTTTAATTGGCATTAACACGTTCATGTAAAATGGTTAATCCGATACAGGTTGAAAATTATATAATCATAATTCATAAATGCCTTCTTATATAAATGGTATTTTCAGTTGTTGTTAATAATGCCACGCTAAGAACCTGTTCCACTTTCTCTTTCTGTAATCCTGCAGAATTGCGATGCTTCCTACACTCCTCCCAATAAAGCAATAAAGCAAATTCAGATCTTGTGTTATAAAAGAATCACAGATGGAAAAAATATTAATTTGCCCACTTGATATTATTTTGTAAAAATAAAAATATTCAGTGATTTAAACAATATGGTATTGAATTATATTTTGTAAATACAACCATGGGGTTTACATCAGTGGGATGTAAAACTTCTCGGTCATGCAACTAAATTAGAGCTGCAACACAGACTTCTAAGTGAAACAGCTCATTACTCCTTTTTCAAGGCATCTTTTTTTTTACAATTGTTCCTTCCTCAGACAAACTGCATCCAAGCACATCCAATGAAACACAAAACCAAGCACCTACGAATATTTTGATAATTAAGCTTCAAAGTCTTTGATGTTGTTACTAGGTAATTACAAAATGAAATAAGAAAAAAAAACACAAAAAAACCCCAAAAAACCAAACCCTGAACAACCGACAAGCAAATAAACCACATTTGGAATAAACAGGCAAAAATTACTAAACCACTTTCTGTTACACATACTAGAAAAAGCACTGTACATCATGAGCTCTGAAGTACAAACCCCAGAACTTGTTTACTCTATTTATACAGTCCTTTGCTCTACATAAGTCTTGCTAAAAGCACAATTTTTTTCTGATCCTCAGTGCAATATCTTTAGGGTTAAGTGGTGAGATTGACCACGGAGTCCCAAGACTAGTGTTGTGGACATCTATCAAATTTTACCAAAGTCAGCTCCTTCCTTCTAAACATATTAGAATGCCTTGGAACTCATGTTTCTGTCAATTACTTCCGTATTAAACTACAAGCTATTTTGCAATTTAGGTAGATATAAATTAGCTATCATAACTTACATGTTTGTCTCCAGTTGTGTTCAGGTTGAGCATTAAAGTTGTGGCATTTATTTGCTTTAGTTCTTTCTGCAAATAATATTATGGTAACTAATTTTATTCACCTTGCCAGCTCACATGCACAGCAGCTTTTTTCATTACATGGGAGCTCCAAACTAAAGAAAATTATATTTCATTTGCTTTAATGAAAGGCCAGGTATATCTGAAAAGATTACAAAGTGTCCTGTGTGATATATCCTACTCCAAAAAGTGAAATAGCATTCCTGCATGAAGAGAAAAATTTAGCTATGTTTACTAAAGTTATTTTATAATTACATAAAATAAGAAAGTTGTTTTTAAGTGGCAATGAAGATTTGTTGAAGGGGGTACTCAGAAATGGATCATGGTATGAAGCATACAGATGCTAATTCAGTCAGTACCATTTCAGAGAAGCAGATCTGTCAGTCAATAGTTCTCCTTGTGAAAAGAAATCTCTCCTTTCTGTGAAAGATGAACAAAATCCTATGTAGGTGCACATCACTCAGTTTCACCATCTAAAAACCCAGGACTATTGCACAAAGATACAGACATTTTAATGTGAAGCCTATAAAATTCTGGAAATTGATCAGCCACTTCTGTTCTCTGTAAGTAGTATTTTACTTAACAAAGATTACACGCACAGGTTATAGCTATTTATAACCTGTACTACTATTACTTGTGGGAGCCATGGACCACAATATCATAGTGTTAAATTCTATAAAGAGATGGAATAAGATGGGTTCTTGACCTGAAGAGGAAATGATAATATAGAATCAGCTGAAATACATTTTTAACACCTGCCCTGTATTTTAAGAATGTTCATACTAGCCTTTCTTTGATTCAGACCTAACACCATTACTATTGCACAGTGGCCCAAAGTAAAAAGGTCCTACACACTTAACTTTTTGGCTCTGTCACTTTCAATGTTATCATGGGATACAGTTAAAGATCTGATTCATATTGCAGCCCTCTTTCCCCTTTGGCTAGAAGGGAAACTTGGGGCCCTATGACGATTTATCTTCCTTTGACAAATAACTTACAGTGTGATAGCTTCACAAAGTCCAAAAGGGTAATATACCTGCATAAGCAAACAAGGAAGAATTCAATCTCACTAATTCTAGTCAAATGTACTGTTCAGCTGAGACCTATTTTAATTAACTGAGGGAGATAAAACACACTGTGTTATAACTACAACAATAACTACTGTACTTCAAAGTGTACAACTCTTTATCCCAACCCTAATGAAACAACTTTCACCTCCAAATAAGATCTGTTCAGGTTAAACATATATGATTTCTCACAGGGAGAAGAGAGATTTGGTAAGTTATGATCCTGACAACCTCAGTCAAAACTCATCACTAAGTTTACGCTTACTGCAGTTGATAGTTTCAAACAGAACACACACAGAAAACACAAGAAAGCTCATTAGATCTCATGAAATGCACTGTCCGATCTAATAGCAAGACCATATAAATGAATTAGCTACTTAATATTCACTGAGCTTATATATGAGTGCACCCTGGGAACACAACAGAAAACAGCCAAAGAGGTTTCCCTTCTCTTTTCCTCTGTTTATCTTGTCTCTTCCTCTCTACGTTTATTATGTCCATTTAGTATTGCAATTTTAGCAGTAAAAGACATAAATTATTTTCTCAGCTTTACCATTTTAACTATATTAAGAAGGAAAAAACCCATCTCCTGCTGAAAGCAAATCAGAGTAAGATTCTATTCTTCTTAGTGCTTGCATTCTGAAATATAATGAATTATTTTTACTTCCATCTGGATTTTTTTGCATTGGTCTCCCCCACCCCTTTTAACACAGAGCTGAGGAGGACTACAGACTGCACTGCTTGCCTCTGCAGTACATGTGCTACAAGGAAGGTAGGTAGGAAACCCTCTTGACAGAAAATCTTTATTAGCTTTCTATTAAGTGTTCCTTATCACTTAACCATCTATAGTGTGTTGAGCTCCCTCAAGCTGCCTTTCTAACATAAATGAGATAGGCAGTAACCTATTGATGTGGAAAACTAGAAACTCCATCTGAAGACAAGTCACAATCTTCTGGCACTCTATTTTTCTATACATTAAATAGGAATAAAGATGTTTCTTCACCTCAAAACTTAGAAGGAAGGCATGCAAGTGTCTTTTTAAAAATAAAGTTAGGAAAATGCTGCATAATGATACAGAAGGCAGAACAGGTAGGAAATGACTATAAGAAAGAGGAAGAGAAAATGAGATACAAGAAAAAAAGATAACGGCAATCAAGAAAAGTTGGCCAATTATACAGTAAAGAGTAAGATAGAGTTGATGTTCACTTGCAGTCTGAGGACTGCAGTCACTCTGTTCTTTCCATACAACTAACCAACACTTTTACTCATAGTGACAAGAAATATCAAAGTAGCAAGAAAACAGTACTGTTCAAAAACAGAAAGAGTGAGGAAGTAGACAGAGAAGCAGATTTTTTTTTCCTTTTGCATCACATGTAAGCAGAGAAATTCAAATAGAAATAAAACACATAGACAGAGTGAGTTTCTGCGTTCAATTTAGAAGACTTTGGGGTTGAAGTTTTCTTCTACTTCTTAGGCTGCCTTTGTTCTAAAACCAATGCTTCTGTAAATATAGTACTCAGATGTAGGCTTTAACAATGTTAAAGATCGTCTATTGCTACAGCTATTTCATATGTCCCTCTTGGCAATGTCTTCACAAGCAGATGCAGCACATGCTGACAAAGAACTTATTGTCAGAAATAACCTAAATAATGTCCCTGGTTTTGCACGCAGAACTTCAATGATACAGCACACAACTCTTTCATAACCTAAACTGAAACAACTATGAAACAGAATGAAGGCCACAGTGTCAACCAAGCCTTCAAAACATTTTTCCACACAATTTTCGCTCCTTTCTATGCCCTTAAATTCCCTCAACAAATGAGCAAGAGCTAAAGGGATAAGGTTTCTATTACTCCCTTCTACTTATTTACAAAGTATGCTACAGATTAAAGTAATTCTCTATACCTCTAGTCTAAAAATCTCTGTATTCTGAGAAGAAATTTCTAGCGTATCCCGTAGTTTGTACTGTGAAATAGTACCTAAATGTAACATAGGAAAAGCTAAGCTGTGCCCTACCCAAAAAGTATTATTTAATTAAAACCAAACCCTTCTTTACCATTAGGGACAATCCGTAGAAAAAGCATCTAGTATATGTCCTACTTTCTTTACATTCATTCAGAACCAAGGAATGGTAGGCAACCTTTACACTGTTTTCAAAATTGCTCTGTAATTTCGATTAAAAAGGATTATTTTGTTTTCCATCTCTCTGCCCTGCACACATTTCAGTATTTGTAATTCACAGTTAGTAAAAGGTCACTTCTTTGTTTCATTTGTACTCTCCTATTAAAATCTCTCTGTTTTTTTGTGAAGCCTCCCAAACAGCTACTGAACTGAGAGTCTAACTGAACTAGTGAACTGAGTTCTTTTTATTATGTAATAACCACACCTGCAATTTATCTTCCAGATTTTAGATCTCTTGCAGCAGCAACAGTTACTTACAAAGATAATCCCTTCTGACTGTAGGACAAATCACTCTGCAGTTAATAAACGACTTGCATTGCTTAGATCAACACTGACCCAGACAAAAAAAAAACCTGTCAAGAAAACTATGCATGAAAATTTTAAGACTGAGACTGCTAAAACCAGTTCAGATGAAACTAAGCTAGAGTATGTATTCCGAGAGTGTATTTCCTGCACTATGAAAGCAAAAAAACCCACACGAGTGTTGACCAGTCTAGAGTGGAGCTACTCTGAAGTATAATTTCCCAAAACACACATGATGTGGACATGAAGTACTTTGAACCAACTGCTTCACTCTCAAATCCTCTTCTTTGTGTAACTTACCAATATTGACACAGCCCAAGACACCAGGTTAACTATTTCAAAGAATAGTCACAATGTTAAATCAAATAACTTGGTTTTGTTTGGTTTATACATTTATGTAGATACATTGATTCATTCATTTGTAAGCTAAAACACTACTGTACTTACCAGTTTTGGGGTTTATTGCAAAGAATCCCTGTGGATTGCCACTTGTAATCTTGTAGGTTAGTTTTTCACTTGAGCTAGAATCTGGATCAAATGCCTCAATCTGAATGACAGATACATCTTTAGGCGAGTTTTCCATGACCTCTGGGTAATAAACTGGCTCTGTGGTCTGAGGAGCATTATCATTAACATCCCCAACTTCTATATAGATCTCAATGAAAGATGATAAAGGCACAATGCCTTGGTCTGTTGCATAAACAGTCAGCCAGTAATGTGAAGCAGTCTCACGATCCAGGCGATCTGCGGTCTCAATAATACCTGTTTAATAAGAAGGAAGATAAATAGAAAATGCTCAATAAACATGCAGAAGTGTGTAAAAATAGAGTAAGCAACAAACTTTAAGTAAATAAATATATATAAATGGATAGAAGTTCAAAATAACTGACATTGATTTGACAAGCTGAGTTGATAGAAGTAGGCACGTATTGAGCCACACAAAATAAAACTACAACAGTTCTCAGCAATTATGCATTACAGACATTAAAATTATACATTACTTAATTTCCTTTCCAACATCCTTTGAAATTTATCAGATCAATTAGGAGTATTCAAAAAAGCTATTTTGACTAAAAGATTAAATATAATGAGTAATTCAGTCTTTTGGGACTTGAATGACCCTCTTTATTCATCACTGATCTTACTGAATTGTATACCATATCTGATTTAGGTGCCACACTCTCGAACTGCTTACCATTATTCATATTAGTGAGCAGCTTCTTAAACATGAAACATTCCTATTTGTGTGCCCAAATGAATTATTTAACTCTATTTTATTAATCTGTTTATTTGGACTCACACAGAAATTTCACAAAAACCAAAAATTATATACCTGAAGCTACCCTTTGAAGCATTAGGAACAATCAATGCCTCCTGTTATTCTGGCAATGGAAAGAAGTGCTTAGCTCCATTTTATGCACATGAAATGAATTACCATTTAAGGGACAGCTACACAATTCACAAACTTGATAAAAACCTGAGCATACAGGAGCTTGACTGAGCCAGAACTTAGTAAAGAATGAGAGACTCAAGTTTTTATTCATTGTGAGGGAAATATAGATCTATTTTTACAGCAGTTTACTCTACAGGTGCACCCATAATATGCATAATATGCCAAAAGGGTACATAATGTGATATAACCTATTTGATGGGGGATCAAACAGATTCACAGAGCCACAGCACAATTAAACTCTGCACTTTCTTTTTCCTGATCCAGTCACTTTGTTGTCCAGTTTGACATATATTCTAAATAGAACTTAAAATAAATCTGATTCATGCCAGGGCAAGGGATTTCTGTGGAAATTCCAAAGGGCTTTGTCATGGTTCTTGTTTGTTATACTGAGACAAATCGGGCCTAATGGGAACTGGAGCTGATTTAAGTCGAACTATCACCATGACAGCCAGTTTTGGACTCTGGATGCAGTCTCATAATGTGACTATGTGTGATGTGACCCTTGTCCTAAGCTCGATTACTCTACGCAACATATACATGCACCATCAGCAAAATAGGACCTCAACAAAACCATGCCACCGTGCTTTTACAGGAGTTCTACAGCAAGTACTGAGCATTTTCTGTCACACACTTCAGATACCTTTCTTAGTACACTATACTGGCTGAGAAAAAGAAGATAAATACTGAGGAATTACTCATTTGTTCATTATTTCTTTGCCTTGTGGGAAGCTGAAAAAAAGGTTTGATGATTATAATGTGAGATTTCAAAATGTCAATATGATCACTTCAGAACAGCTGGAGGGAATAGAACCTGATGCTTAGACCTGCAAAGCACCCATAAACAGCACTTCAAGCAACAGAGCATTTCAGAACTACCACCAGATGTCAGTGTGGAAATTTGATTTATATAAATGTAAACGGCCTCAGAACTGAAATGAAAAGGAGGGGCATAGCAATTTGAATATATACATGCAATATATAAAGTTTATGAAAGTTCTCTTGGAAACAAACTGGTGGCTTTATAATTTCCTTCCCCCACCCCCCCCAGAACATCATCAAAATCTAAGCCAAGGTGGTAATTTTAATTTTTTTTTTGTTTCTAGTCTCTTCACCTCATTAGTTATGTTTTGCTTGATGGCAGCTTTATTATTTAAAAAAAAAATAATCCTACGTAGTCACTGGATTTGTACTGTGGCTACCCACATAGTATCTGATTGTTAACGTACACAAATTTGCTCTTAAAAATGGACATGCCACCTTGACCACCCAGTTACCTGGATTCTATTTTTGTAACTAAACTTACATTACATACTTGAACATCTCTACTTCACGTAAAAGACTTGCTCAGAGTAAATAAAGTTAATTACTGTGGCCTCATTTCTAGACGTAAATGCTGGATGTGGCATGCAAGCACTTAAGTCTGCGTAGACACCACATATGCCTTGGAAAATTCTGTAAAATCTCCGTGTCCTGCTAAACACAAGACCAGACTGTATTAATTCCCTTTTAGCTAGGGTTCTAACAATGCTACTCTGCTGCTTGTGGTCCATGCAGAACAGAACAGGCAGGCTCATGTGCTGAATTAAGCAACCATTATCATTTTACACTTGTCCTGCTTTCTTAACAGCATCTACATCAACAGTGGGCAGATTAGTTAAATTTAAGATAGCCTTGCCTAAATTTGAAGAAACATAAAAAGAGAGTCTTGTGCTAAGGAGCTCTCCTCCTGCAGTCTTCTCAACAGTCATTTACATATTTCACCACCTTAGTTATCAAAGCCCACGTCAGGATAGAAGGCTGAACCTATTTTGCTTTTGTGGACTATCAGTTCTCAATTACTCATTCTCCCAAGCCACACACTTCACAAGGGAAAAAAAGTGAAAAACATAGCACACAAAAAAACCCCCACAACCAAAACCAAAACCAGGAGTATTTGGGCAGCCTGACCTAGTGTGATATGTCCCTGCCCATCACAGGTGGGCTGGAACTAGATGATCTTTAAGGTCCTTTCCAACCCAAACTATTCTATGATTTTATTTTAAAAAGATGTAAAAATATTATAGGGGGAGCAGGGGTAGTGGCTAACACACACTGACTTTTGCAGAAATCTTAATGAAAAGCTCATCATCTGGTTGATCACGTGACTACAGAATACATCATGTAATACAGTTATTTTACCCAGCTGGGTAGTTCTGGCCTTTAAAATGACTCCAATTTCCTACAGGGTCCTCCTTGTAGGATGAAGGCTCTAAGCATGCATTAGTCAGTCACATGAACTTCCATTCACTGAAATTATTTTTCCATTTTCTCATCCAACAGATTCCAAATTGTTGAGTGAACATTTTTCCTGTATTTGCTGTTTATAATTCCAAACAGAAGTAGAAAGCATCTAGGAAAATGACTTTATCATCAGTCAGATATGCAAACATGCCTACATAGCTGTTTAACACTAATTAACAGATTAATTCCTGAATGAACATTCCATAGAGGCAGAAAGGGTACTTAAAAAAGCTTTCATGTATCCCACTCACAGTTCAAAACAGATTGAATAGACAGACATGTTTGCAAGTTAGAAGAGTTACTAGAGACAAGCAACACATGAGCGGACAATATTAAAAATGAAGATTCACAATAACATTTCTCCAGTATAAAGCTCACTCAAAATGGGACAGGAAGATTGAGAGCAAAAATTTCCCTTCACCTCTCGCACACTGAGGGGGGTAGAGGAGAGGCCACCACATCTAGTTCTCCCTCATCACTCAAACCTTCAGGCATGGTGAGAGAAGGGATGACTGGTCTATTAATGACTTGTCTTTCTTCCTGCTGCTTCTGCCCAGCAATAAAATGGAACAGATACAGATACACATGCCTGGGGCTATGGGGAGGCTCCAACTACCAAAACCTGAATTTCTTATGGTTCTGCATCAACACCTATGTCACAAAACACAATCAACACTAAAGGCAAGCAAGTACATGGAGTACTGTTTTTTCTTCTCTTTTAATGTTACTGTACAATCTGATCATACAACATGAATAACAAAACAGTATCTTTTTCTCATTACTCTAGTTGAAGTTGCTCCTGTTTCTGCAAGTTTAACACTAAATCCTTCCTGATTTTACCAATGAGAACACCAATAGCTTCATCTTTAATTTTTCTGCAACAATAAAGAATACCAATGCATGGAAACTCTAGTCTATACTATGTTTGCCCAAAAACACAAGCCCGAAGAATAATCTCACTAAGACAACTTTTTTTTTTTAAAAAAAAGATAATTCTCCTACCAAATCACAGGTCTACAGACAGTCCTTAAAGTGTCACTGGTTGATGTGCCAGGTCTCTGCTTTTGCAAACATTGACTATAATAGGCTATTTTACATATTAGGTCTACATAATACCATATACTGTCTGAAAACTAGCACTTGCTGAGTTCATGCATTTACTGGCTTCTAGCTGTAGTGGTTCTCAAGACAGCAGAGAGAAAAATGATGGGAACTCATGTATCAAAGAGAAATAGTAAAACAATCTAAGTAAGAGTTAATTATTTTAAAGCTAGATCCATTAAACATCAGTAAGATGCTGACCAGTATTATCAGTTTCAACAGTGTATTTTGGTTCCTAGGAATTCTTTTCACTTTTTTCAAATAATGCAAAGCACATTTAGGGAGCAAGTGCTGCTCTTGTATCTTCTGTGCTGTAAAAGCTTCATGTCTGCTTTAATTCTTCTCCCATTCACAGGAAAACGTTCAATCAGAGAATTTCCCATCCATTCTCTACACTGAGGCAATTTGGTAAATTTAACTTTTACGAACCATTTGCTTTTTATGTAGCAAGACAAGTAGAGAAGTTTACCAGAGAGCACCACTAAAGAATCTTTAGCATGTATAGCAATCCTAAAGACTTGTAAATATTATTGCTCATAAAATAGAGTGAAGTGAGTATTCCAAGAACATTTTTCACTTCACTGGACATGCAATTTTGAAGCTTTTCAGGGAGTCAGAATAAAAGGAAATTCATATTCAGTCACTAACTACTAGTGAGGAGTAAAAACCAGCTGTGATGAAATGTTCTTCAGTGATCAGCAAAAGAACATCAGAGCTGATTTTACAGTATTCACATTTTAGACTAGATGTTTTTTCCATTTGATGAAATAGGACTTTTCTATCAATTTCATTAAAAGAAAGCAGAAGTCCTAAGTGAATACTATAGAACAGGATTTGGACAGAATTTAATACATAAGAACACGCTGGTTTATGAATACAGCAACTGAAGAAAAAAAAAGAATGTTAACTGCACTCTGGACACAAAACAACATTGCTTCCAATTAAAGTCACTCTTAAAACAAAAATAAACATATAAATCCACCTGAAATCTGACAGCCTTACATACGCCAATTCTATCTCATTAACAAATACTCAAACTATAATACCCCCAATTCCCAGGGATGATCCTCCTTAAGTGTGCTTATCCATGAGAACTCTCATTAACAATATTAATGATTCTGTAATGGAAATCAAAACCTGCAATCATTTCTCAGCAAAGCATGAAAACACAGTTTAGCAGAAATTTGCCCTGGGAGCGATGTTTGAAACAAACTAAGAGAAGTCCCTGGCCTGGAACACGATACTTGAAATCTGATTACAAACTTAATTAATCTAAATTCTAATAAGCTGGGCAAATCAAAAAGTCTCTTCAGCTACTTTAAAAGCCATTTCTGAAGGAAAAAAGGCAACATTTTACAGAACTGCATGAATGAAGGTTTTGATCAAATATGACCTTCAATAAACAACCAATCCAATTCAAAGTTTTAAAAGTGAGTGGATTAAGCCTGTTATAAGCAGGGGGATGCTTAATGCCATCCCTCAATGGCATTAGTCTGTCAACGCACTAACACAGACTTCAATTTTGTCTTGAATTCTAAACAAATAGTAAGTCACAGCAGCGCAAGCTATCACTAAGGTCTGAACAACGTTTTGAATTAAAAAAAAAAATAAACTGGGGCAAATGCTCACCACATACTGCTGTTTGCTACTTGAATCTCTGCTACCTCTAGATAGGTTGCATATATTTTCGAGAAAATTATTAATATTTATGAAATTAGTTTTTCATTTGCACAAGGGTCCAAAGAACCTCAACTCCCAAATGTTACAGTTCTTCTGGTCAAATTTCTGCATTATATTTCATGGAACTTGGCTCAGTTGTAGTTAAAATAAAGAACGAACTACATAAGCCTTGCTGATTAGCAAGTAGTTTGGTTGCTTTGATTTTAAGTTAAAACTTACTAAATTTAATACTGTCATACTCTGGCCTCTACTGATAATCAATTTCAAAGAGGTAGTTCTCAGGTTGTTACTAAGATCTCCACATTTGCACAACCAAAACAGTCCAGAAAAACAAAATGTTTTACAAAGCTGGCATTTTCAACTTTAACTTTTGATTTCTGCCCAGGTCACGTTATTTAAAATAGCACCTGTTCTAACCCATACTTTGCCTTGTGGTGCAAGTTAGTGACAGCGCAGTTCTTCAAGATGATCCAGATTGAGCACAGATGCACGCAAACAACTACCTTTGCAGACTTTCTGTTCGTATTTGTCTCTTATATGTTCTATTTTTGCCTTTCTACAATATACTTCTTGCTTAGGTTATTACCTACCATAACATGATAAGCATTTTCCAGAGCTGTATAAATACAGAGGGTAGGGCAGAGCTGACACGATTCAAAAAAAAACCCCCAAACCCACCAAAAAAAACCCCAAAACAAAAACCCCAAACATACAAACACCAAAAAAATCCCACGACTAAACCAAAACAGGAGAGAAGATCTAGCAATCTGGCATAGGAGATGATGCATTGCTTGTCTGCTTCTCAGCAGTCCCCAAAGGCCTCGAAGTGGAACACATCCATACTCCTTCATTCTCCTTTTCCACTCGAGTAACTTCTAGAGGCACAATCACATCAGGACAGTTGTCAAGTGCAATCCTGTGTACTATGCATGGGGGTTTTGTGGTTTTTTTTTTCTTTACTTTATGCTTCCTGTCAGACACAGTAAGAGAAAACAAGGTGACTTGGGAAAAAATGAGCAGGTGTATTAATAGTTACAGTACCCACCTGCACAAGATAAAACACGACTATGGCAGACTAGAGTGCACTATTTACAAATTCTAGTCATTCATAGTACTAGGAAATTGTGATTGCATTATTAATTGTGACTAGTGTCATAGCTCAGATTCCTTCCATTTTTAGAGCAATAAAACCCCCCACCCTCTAGCCAATTTACTAGTATTTCTCATAACTTTTGGCCACTGCAGTAATCTGACTTTGGAAAAAGCCTTGAAGCAGCAGCCAAGTACGGACACAGCCCTACAAGCCATGAAGGGCTCTATAAAGTGAAGGTTTTGAAACATGGAATCTACTGAGTCCCCACTTCGAATTCTTTATTTACCTGAGGCTGCTGTACTTGTAACCGAAGTCTCTACCACACGCCAGTGTCTAAGGGACAACTGACCCTTAAGCCTACAGTTCCTCTAGAATCACATCCAAAGCCAACAACAACAAAATTTAATATTATTTGATCAGTCAAGTAATAACCACTTAGTAAAACCAAACCAAACAAAAGCAGCACAATATTCTACACAAACCAACTACCCTTAAGCACTGAAGATTTCAAGTATGTCCTGCCACAGAGACAAGGAACTATTCAGCACTTAAAATGTCAGTTGAAAAGACCAAAATCTCCATCCTGTGAACTCTCTGAAACAATCTCCTTCTAAAGAAGGAATGGAATGAGGTTCTTTTTGCAGAAGTGAAATGTCAGCTCGCTCAGTCTATAAACAGGCAGAATGCCAAAAGACGCACTGCATTCTAACTCCTGAAATACTGAAGACATGCGGCAGGCAGTGTGAACATATACAATCTCCCTCTTTGAAGAGTAGTAATATTCTTGATAAATAAACTGAGTTGGAATAGCGCTAGCCTTCTTCATTTGTATAACATACACATTTTGACCAGGAAGCATTATGTGTTTACAGTGTTAGAGAACAAAAAAGCTACAGCCACACAGAGAAATAGGTTTGTCCTTCAGCTCCACAGTAATTTAGAGTTTACCACTGGCAATGCAAGGTACTCACATATAAGACTTTTTGCATCTGAAGATTCACACAAACTGTACTGTTTCAGAACATAACCAATGCTTGGTTAAATCCTGAAGGAAAGCAGAAAGTTTTAGCAATTATTGCTAACCTTTGAATTACATATGAACAAGAGACGTTCACTGCCCTCTCTCCTCTTCTCCAGGAGCACTAATACAGCTATGAAGACTGTAACCTAGCAACAAACCACTGATACTGCATTTTGCACAACTCATGAAGAATCCAGATTACTTGTTTGCAAACATGACTGAGGAATATGAAAGTGCACAACTAATAATTCACTCTACTCTGAAATAGTTTCATTGTTTCTTTTTGTCCACTCAGTTATTCTTCTGTTTTGCTTGGGGAAAGCTGAATCTTATGTTAGGACATTCTTATTTATTTTAAAAATAATTAGGTGGTTTTAGCTTTCACATGCATCCTGGTTAACTGTATTTCAATTTAAAAAAAATTTAAAATCTCACAAAACCACAACCACCCTTGAAAAATTCTGCAACAAATCATGTTTGCAGGCTATAAAGATTTTTACATGCACCCCAGAAATCCTTAAACAATATCATCTAGCATCTGTTGAAAATATAAACTTCCCTTCAGTAGTTACAGCTTGTCACATAATTAGATTTTATACATTTAGTTTTTAGATTTCTTTAGACATTCAATAAGTTTATATGCAGTGGTCTTAATCCACTTTTTAACTTGCACAAGTTCTTTAACCGGTAAATGCCATTTCATTATGCAGCTGTTAAGACTTCCCAACACGACAAGTCTACCACTCTCTGTTCTTTCCAGGCATTTGATATTGCAAATTCTAAGAGGTAGAAAGGGAAGAATATCACTGTTAAGTACGTGATCTCTCAACAGCACACAGAATCCTTAAAAGGGTATAGGAACCATCATCATCAGAAAAGATTTGAGATTTTAATGGAACAAAACTAAACTGAAAAGGGTAAAACCTCAAACATAATGAAATCGTAGCCTGTTTTATATCTCAAATTAACTTCTCTGAACTGTCTAGATGTTATGAAATACACAGCCAAATCCAGTTTTGTACCAATAGCTTCACTAAACCTGATATCAGTACAAGTTTTCAAAACCTCCTAAATTCCAAAAAACAATCTACTGTATTCAAAGTTAATTAAGTGCATTAAATAATGCACTTTTCTATACTGCATACAACACTAATGGAACAACATAAAGAATAGTTAGCGAAACAATCAGACACTATGAGTGTCCAGTCAAATCTAGCAAACATACTTCTATAAATGCACTGACATTATCAATGCATTCATAGCAAAACAACTGGGGCAAAACCTTGGCATCCAGAGGGTTCTAGTATGTACTGAAATCCAGATCTTGATGAAGTTTAAAACTCAGAACAGTTTATGTATCACTTCTGAGGTATGAAGAGACAGTAGTAGTTTCAACTGTGTTCCAGCAGAAGGAGAAAAAGGGTCAATATTGATATCTGTTACATGGAGCTTATATAAATACAGTAGAAAGATCTGAAGAAATACAAAACGTTCAACATTTAAGAACAGTTATCACTTAAACAAACATCTAGAGATAGTACAAAGACATAGAAGCAAAGACATGCATAGTTAAAGCTCTGCACTAGACTGTACTTTAAAACACTGAGTAAATTTTATACGTCTTCATTGAAAGTATAAAGTAGGACAAAATATGGGGCGAAAGAAAAAATTGTAAATAATGAGACCCAGCAACATTTTGACTTCCAGTTTCTGATACACTGCTTTCGGCATCTAAGTACAAAACCAAGTCAAATGAATGGAAAACATAGTGTTTAGGTCATTTATAAAAATGTTTTAAACCCACATTTTTAAAGTTGTCTAGATAATGCCTAGAAATTAAGGTTCAGTACTACGTAGTCTGGGTTAAAAGTAATAAATTTGCTAAGGTCCACATTATGAACTTGCTTTCAGGAAGCCATGAGGTGTAAGGGGGAATTTTTGTCATTAGAAGATCCCTGATGGAGTTCCCTTAGAACTCAACTGATTACTTCCAGTTCAAAAAGTCTTTTGGGACAATGGCAGACAGCCTCTATTGTCAGCCCCATTTACGGTTATTTTAATAGCGCCAGCTTATTTCTGTCAGCTAGGCTGCTTGTATGTCAGGTTCTTGGATAGGCAATATAATCGCTATACAGAGGAACAATACCATGTTGCTAAAGCTTGATAAGGAAAGATACAAAAACCCCCGATAAGCATACATTAGGGAAATGAAATGTTAACTTCTATGCCAATAGGAAAAAAATTGTAATACAATCACAATGTTTCTTTGAAGACAGAAGTAAAGCAAGCTCATGTTAACATGAGCAGTCATCCATGATTTGAGAGAAAGCATGCTGAAAAAACACGAAGACACTACATCATCAACATTATAGCAGGTTTATAAAATATTAGTGAAAGTGGTACAAATTGCCAGCAGATTCTGGGCCAAGCCTGTGGGCTCTCAGTACCCACAAAGGCAGGTCCCCTTACTATGTTACATTAACAATGCTTACAGAATCTAATGCAAAGCAGTGCTCCAGTCATTCACCCCTTTTTTCATTGATCATTGTCTTCAGATCAAATGATCATTGATCATTTCAAGATCAAGACACAACTTCAGATAAAGACACAACTGGTTTTTATGTCCCAAGAAATACAGTTACACAGGATCATACAATTAGAGTAAATAACTATGTTTAACCAAAAGTACTTTGAGATATTATTCTTACACTACTCTGTTACCTTTAAATTCTGCCCTCTTACTGCAGTTTCATAACCAATAGAGAATTTCCACTGAAATGTAAGTAATGCTGATACAAGTTGAGGGTTCTAAAGGCTTACTGTTTTTTTACTTATAAACATCTAAGACAAAGGAAATGTTTTTAATCAAATTTTTAGATCTCAAGCGTACTTACATGTTCTTAAGAAATGCAGAGGATTAATTTCTGTGTTCTTTGTTAAAGTTTATAAGAACTTCTTATATACACACACAAATGAACACATATATGTTCTTTAGAACTCTGATTTCACCCTGCAACACCACTCTAAGTTCACTGTCAGTCTTCACTAACGAATTGTTATTTAACTGAGAAATTGTTATTTAACTGCCTCTGAAGGGGAAATTCCTCTGCAAATGGCCCCAGGACCTTTCAAAACTGACTGGAGTTGACAGATTAACCTAGGTCCCCCTTAGGCAGAAGAAGAGGCTACAAGGAAAATAATGAGACGCATGGGAAGCCAATTATTCACAAGAGAAACACATCTAATTGTACAGAAACTGGCTAGTTGAAACACAGGGATCTAGCTGTTCAGACCTCTGCAAACTATTAAAATACCTGGACAGTTCTGCAACTATACTCACTTTTTGTCTCTAAATCCATGTTTAATGATCATTTTAAATAAGGAAAATTGTTCCATGTATCCCTGTAATCTTTTTTCTATACACAAAGCTATTTCTCTCTGATTCCCTTTTTGGTTCCAACTTGAACAACTGCAGCCTACCTCCTGTTACTTCCACACAAGTAACTTTGAAGGCCCAGCACATTCAACGGAGCAGCCCCACTCATCAGTAAGCAGTAGTTACAGCTATGCTATACAGCAACAGTGGCTCATGACTAACCCACATGCAAAAAAATTGTCATTTAGCATGCACATGTTATCTGTACTGATGTATGTTTTGCACTGCTGCAATTCTGCTTCTCCAGACTCTTTTCAGTTGCTAGTTAACAATGACTGTTCCCAGACCAGCTCTGAGCAAGAAAATATACCTATGAAAATGCAAGTAGAGTGCTGAAGAATAGTGGAAATCAGTTTATTACTGATGTTCATGCTACTGCACCAGTTAGCTATACACAGAAAGGCTTTTAATTACTGTGAACAGAAACGCTACTCCCAAGTAGACTGATATGTATGCTGGTGTACCTGTGGGCATGGGAATGCTGGGAGAACAAAGCAAATCAACACAGTCATGAGCTTAAAGTATCATGGACCCAGTGGCATCAAAAGACATTTTCATCCTTGTTCTGAAAAAGTCATATATTAACCTACAGTGTATGCATTTATTTGTTCAGACTTTAATTCTATTCATGTATCCAGAGGTGATTCCACATTGATTAGTATTTGTTATACTATCTGCTACAGTATTTTTTATTATCTGCCTTTGCACATGAATCAAAATAAAGACCATAAAATAAAATGTTCCTGAACTTGTTTTTTTCTGAATAAAAACTTCACGACAGAAGAGTCATGAAGGCAAAGAAATTTGAGATTAAAAATATATATTCATTCTCTCTGGTTAAGATTATTTATCAAGTAAATGACAAATCCTCTGTTTGTAAGCAAATTCTTACATGCACAGTGAACAAACAATACTTAACATCTAAAAAGGAGACTTATAACTAGAAAACTTATCAGGTGTCAAGCATATTTATTTATAAGTGCCCTAGATGCTTGTTGGGAGATGAGTTCATTCTTTTTCGCATAAGTAATGGATAACTGCCTGCATGACTTTAACCAATATTTTCAGGAAAAAATAACATTTCTAAAGGTAGTAGAAACTAATGTAAGTTAACAGTTTAAAGGAAAAAACCTCTAAAAAATTAACTCACTCTGTATTTATTTTTGAATAGTAGAACCTACAAGCATTTGGATTAACAGACCACAGAGTTTCTATTAGAATCTCTGTTGGAAACCTCCTAATTATTCCCCACAAAAACATTTTTTTCCTGAAGATAACCGCACCTTTTGTAACAATATCAAAAAGGATGACTGATGCGAATAACTTTCCACTGAACAAGCAGTTTAATTGGTCATAGAGCCATAATAAAAGTATATAACTTTGTCTACGCTAGCACTCAATATAAATGAAAGGACATTACAACATTGTAGGTAACTAGCGAACAGTTTAGGCATAAAAGGCATTCTGCTCCTGAACCACTCAAGATTTTTTTTTCCTTATTTAAGAAATTCACAGAATCTGCAGTTACAAAAGTTCATAAAATCTCCGTATCTGTGCATGATAGTTCTCAACATCGTGTTCTCAAATGCTGGCCATTTTTGTATTTGTCTAGACTGAGCAACTTGATTTCCAAAGGATTTTTTCTTCCCCTCAGTGTAATTACAGACATAGTATGGCATATATTTCTTACTTAATTTCCTCCTATGATCATATGCTGGATCAATATTCACGCCAAATTTAATCCACATAATCTGCAGTAATCGTGTTCTTACCATGATCACAGCTGCCTTCTTACGAAATGGTGTACATCAAAAATGATGCGTTACTTGAGTCAATGACAATTTGACAACTCATCTTTTGCTAACAATTTTTGAACCTTCTCACATGTCCCTTCCCTACCTTACCTGTATCTGGAAGGATTCCAGTCAGACCAGAATTTCACTAAAAAATTTCACCATTGAGCATGAACATTTTTAAGCAAGCAAAAAGATAGCTTAAATGTGCAAATTCTAAGATGTGTTTTTTTTAATATCTGCAAGCATGGTTCTTGATCTCTGAGCTTCTGCACTTAGTCAAGTCCCTGTTCAGAGATCTGATTAGGAATGACATGAAACAGCGGGGACTATTAACTGCTCAGATTTCTACGCTATCACTTCCCCCCCTGCCCCAGATACATTCTCTATATATCCATACACAAAGTAATCCACTTCTTAACAAGTTGTTTTCTCTTCTCACACATTTTTTTACTTTCAAATGGAGTGGAGAAACCCCGGTAGCCCCAAATATTACTGTACTAGTCAAATATGTATGGAAGCAGATACATGTAACCAGACATCAAAAAGAAGGCAAAGGACATTTTCCCATTTCTATTTAATCTACTAGAATTGGTACTGTAATATACAAACTACCTTCAAAGTGAACTACAATACCAGACTTCTTATACAAAGGTACAGTCATCTTTCCCTCCCTCCCTCAAGTAATTAACATTCTTTGCACAAGCAGCTGGGCATTTGTTAATCATTAACTGTTTCTGTAATAAAGACAGTGAGTGAAACTGTTAGCCATTCCTCACAATGGTACACATACAAGAAAACCCCAAAAGTCTTTAAGATGGAAGATTTAGTGAACAGTGTAAAATCATTTACAGTAATAAAACCATATTGTATTATCATAGCATGTTCAATATTTTGCTGACAATATCTGTCTTTGTGACCAAGACAGTCCATAATCAAACTTAAGTAATTAACTCAGGAATTTAATCAATAAAACCCCAGTATTTTAAACTAAAAGAGAAAGAAAAAAAATATTTTTAAAAGATTACCTATGCTGTTAATCTTTTGGATAGTAAAATAATAAATACGTCCAAAATCACAACACCAACTATAATAGGGGCATAACCAATGCACACATTCCAATCTTATCTAGAGTCACTTTGATTCACTCTACCTTGCTTTCATTACAGGAAGGGCACAGCAAGGGCATTCCTCTCAGATCAAACAGAAAATTCCAGAGACAGAAGTTTCCACATGTCTGATTCGTTGCAGATTAAACGCTTATCATTAGACAGCAATCTCCAGTTTTCATAGAGACAGGATATACTCTGTCATGGTAAATCTAGAGGCAAAGGATCAGGGGAAGGGAGAGGTTGGTGCGTGTGTGCACGTTAAAATGTGTAGAAAGGAGATGTATTCCCCACAGAAGAACCATCCATGTCACTCTTTGGAGAAACATACATAATTCCATTTATACATTCCATCAAGCTGAACTACCAAACTCCCTCCGCACATAAATGCAACCAGGACTATAGGCAAAACATATGAGAAGTTGGCTTTTTTTTTTAGTACATTATACTACAAAAATCTCAATTTCTTTTCTCCATGATTGCAGCACTTCTGTAACAGTCATGTATATTTACCAGTAACACTAAAATGAGAAGGCTATTCTGTAAGTACACTTGTGTCACTTTCAAATTCTTAATGAAGTAATCTTTTAATCCTTAAGTTCTGCACAAAATATAAATAGGCACACTATGATCAGCAACTTCAAATCAAAGCCCAGGAATAATTTAAATCCACTAGCTCAGTAGTTTGCTCTAACACCTATCAAAGCTACCCAATGCTTCATAAGAACTGTGAACGTACTGATTTATCCTTGTTCACAAATAATTTTAAAACAAACAGAAGTGTAGCTAGAACACGAGGAGTTTGGGAAAACTCATTTCTGAGTAAGGAAATTATCTGTTGCAGTTCAATTGCTAGATTCTTTAGATATTTCTGTTTATTCAAAAATCCCTCTTGGATGGCTCTGGAATTCTAGAGATTTTCTTTTGTTGTTGAGTCACACGGAGACTGCCAAATTGAAAATTAATTTTTGGTCAGTGCAATCAGGTCACAGATGCAAAAAGAATGATATATAGACCTGCAAACTGTAGTTTCAGCAAGGCCCAAAGTATTTTTAAATTCAAGTTCTAAACCTGCAACTATTTCATACTGTAGAAGATTGCCAAATACTCATATAGGTTTGTCGTTTGTTAAATGTCCAAATGTTGTATGATTAAACTTTAAAATCTTCAAAGAAAATAATATACTTTATGCAACCATGTTCAAGCTCCCCTCCTTTGACCTTAACATGTACTTCAAAAGCTAAGCAGATGCTTAGAAGGAAATAAATCCACAACTCAACAGATGTCCCAACAGCGATATGGCAAGATACACCTTCCACAGCTTTTGGCAACCCTTCCCTTTTATTATTCCTCTGCTCACAAGTGCTTTTCAAACCAAAGAGAAGCCTAAGCAAGTTAATAGGCCCTTAATATGTACTCTGCCACCTGAATTGATTTTTGTTTATAAGGTAATTTTTGAGACCACATGTGGCTCAGCCTCAGTTCGTCTCCTACAGAGACACAGCCCCCGGGCAACTGTTTTCATCAGACCAAGTTGTAACCCAATCAACACCTTTCACAAGGAAACAATCCCTTACTTTCAGCATCCTTGCCGAAGTAGAGGGGAGACCAAGCTTTAGTATTGCATCTCTGCTTGGCAGCTAAGGTGACGTTTTACCCAGCAGGATACTTAAGGAAACTAAAACTACTTTGGAAAATGTCCTTGCCAAAA
Source organism: Piaya cayana (assembly GCA_013389865.1). Taxonomy (NCBI): domain Eukaryota; kingdom Metazoa; phylum Chordata; class Aves; order Cuculiformes; family Coccyzidae; genus Piaya; species Piaya cayana. The sequence goes on along the minus strand of WAAB01010385.1, from coordinate 112,178 downwards.
GGAAAACTCAAGATGAATATGTTTGTCTAAAACTAATTCAGCTTCTTACAAAGACTCAATCTAAAAGCTACATTAACAACCTAATAGCACTTTGTATTACCACCATCAAAAATGCAAATTACATAGATTCCTTGTAGCCTAAGAACCGTAATCAGCTAGCTCCAGGCTGCTCAGGACCTCTGTCCAAATCCAGGCCTTCTCAACCTCTGCCAAGCTGAAACTCAACATTAACTCTAAATGCCAGGCTTAGCTCTAGCACTTCTGGTGCACCCGAGAAGAAACACAAATGCAACAGCATCATCCCACATGTTAACCCAGCGGTATCCTCAGTTACAGACCTTAGCCTAAATGAAACTAACTCTGAGTAGAGCAGTGCAACGCTGCAAACTGTAGTCAAGACCAGACGGTCCCTGACAGGTTATTCAGGTAATTTCTTTTGAGTTTGAGTACTTTTAATGCATTCAGGTAGCAAAATAACACATCCCCAAAAGTTAGTTATCTCCTAGGAAAAAGCCTTCTGAATTGTTTTTTTGGTTATCAGCAAATTTAGGACATGTCCTCACTCTAACTGATAGTGGTCTCTAGCTCTGGCCTTCACTTCTTTAAACAGATACAAATTATGCTGAGCTGTGCCTATACTTCTTTAAACGAAAGTTTTCAATTTTTTCCTAGTATGACAAGGGATCTAAAGATACAACAGTTATTCTCAGTAAGCTGCTGTTACAGCTATTTGTACTGTCTCATAAGAGAGAATCTACGTGCCAAGTGCCTCATTTTTAAAACTGTAACAAATGGGTGGAAAATATATTTCAGTTGCATGAAATTTTAGGCAAATGGTTTTTAAACTGCAGTTATTATTCAATTTAGGCACAGTTGTTTTTCTTTTTAAACATAGCTAGTTTTTTCTCGCACAATGGCCCAAGCTTGGCATAATGCCACTGAAGAAAAATGCCATAAAACCAGAATAAAACCACACAGATCTCCCTCGTGACAACTTCACTCTTATTTTCCACATCATACTGAACACACTAAAACCCACTGTCTGTCATTAACTAGAAAGCAGAAAAAAATATAACACTCCATTTAAAAAAAAAAGTCTACATAACAAGCTTTTAAAATACCTGTAATTAGCAACCATAAACATGCCTCCTCAATTTAAGTGTTCCACACAGATATAGTTCTCCCTCCCATCCTGCAGCCCAAGCTAGGATTTCAGCTCTGCGCCATGCGTTGCATGCTTGATCATCACTAAAAATTCTCATAGCAAAGAAAAATCACTTAAACATGGGTTAAATGCTTTAAAAAACAGGTTATGGTGTTTAGGTGAGCATGGTACTGTAAGAGGCTTCATTATTTATTGTCATAACAAAACCTTTCCTCTGGCAGGCTCTGGAAAAGTTTGATAAGGGCTCTTCTGCAAAGGATTCATAATGGCCAATGGGAGAGTTGAAACGGGTAGATCTTGTCTCCCAGTCACATCAATTCAAGTTGTTCCATGCTGCTCATCTTGTTCAGTTCAACAAAGGAAGAGAATGCCTGGTCACAGCACAAAATAAATGCCACTAGAATGAGCACTGAACACCTATCAGCATTAAAATATCTTTCCAGAGCACCTAACTACCAAATACATCTTTCACTTGCCCTATCTTCTTTTTAAATACTGTATTATTTTTACCAAACTCTTCTCACTAAGAAAGCTAAGGGAATGACTATTCCTGCATCTCTGACCTAAATGACTTCCTGCTTCCAAAATGAGAAAAGCTGTACTTTTTGTTATTATTATTTACCAGAAATAAACTAATATTTCTTGAACAGACACATTCCCAACATTTCTCAAATAAAACAAAACCCTATCAATACACTTTCATCCTGACATACACAAAAAAGTGCCCCTCAAACTCAGTGTTACCTGAATTGCTTTAAAAGCTTAATTATACACTACTCAAACAAACACAAGATATTTGCCCTTGTGTTATTTTCCAAACAAAAAAAACAGTTTAATGCTTTGTGTCTGAATTCCAAGTTTTGACCTCGAATTCTGTTTCAGATGTTAGTGTGGCAACTGATCAGCCAATTCCAGAGTCCAAGAATAATCTATGTGAGTCTTTTGACTAAGAAAATACTCCTCTCTGCTGACTAGAATTTTATTCAAATCTCTAGCGTACATATTGAAATCAGGTGTTAGTTCTTTTAACTGCTTACTGAAGTGCTGATGCAGTTCCTCATTTAAGAGACGAACCTTCCAAATTTACATTCACAGGTTTACTAACTTAGCTCAGGATTCAGAGAACCTATCAATCATCCTACAAGGAAGATCTGGGGTTGGTGGAGGATTTTTGTTTGGATTTTGGGGGGGAAGGTCATTTTTACAAACCACATCTGAATGACCTTAAAAATTCTTACTCTAGCACATTTATGTATCAGCCACTGAAGAAAGTTAGCTGCTTATAGTTACAGAGGTGAATCATTAACTTTATTACAATGTAAAGTGGCAGTAACAAATTCAGTATAGGGTATAAATAAATAAATAAATCTGAAAAGCTAATTAGATACCTGGGAGATCAGTCTGCACTCTGAGCTTCACTCATGTCTGTACCAAAACTAGTTAGGGCAAAACATTCTTGTGCAAAAAGCTGTAATCACTTAATATTCTACAGAAATCAAGCATCTCCTAATCCAGTGCCTCCTTCAAAACCAGCAGGAAGAACTACTGTACTTTGTAAGAAGAAAAAAAACATTGTGAGAAGACCCTCATTGGTGAGGGCTGTCTTTCTATTTACTTCTGATTTTTAACTGGTCAAAGTACTCACATAAGGAATGTCAATGTCAAAACCTATGGGCAAATAAGATTGTACCTGCAGACACAAGCTAAGCAGGAGATGCCACTGTGACAACATCTGTAAAAAGACTTGGATTCAATCTTAGAGAATCTCTTCCTCAGCCTATCATAGCAAACCCACCAGGAATATTCTTTTTTTCCTGACTATCAATGCCACCTAATCAATTACAGTTTTTAATTTAATGTTTAACACCTTTCTTACAAAAAGATTTGTTCAATATTCTTTGTTAATAGTTTTCAGTGAACTGTATTTGATAGGAACGGTTGGACTTGGGGATCTGGCCCGATTCTATAACCTATCTGGCAAATCTGCAAGGACTCAGAACACATGCAGCCACAGTCACCATATGGCTCTGACAGCAACATGCTTGGAGTATGGTAGAAAAATGAAATTTACTAGGAACTTCCAGGTTTCTTGGGGTTTTGTTTTGTTTTTTTTTTTTTTGTGTGTGTGTATGCGCTTTTTTTTTATTTGCTTTTTAAAAATTTAAATTAGAGAAGTTAAGATCTTGTATATATTGGTGTTTATATTCATGACTTATACAAAAGGGGTAACAAACTGAAGTATGTGGACAGGTTACATCAACATGAAGCATTCACTGAAAGACTGTGAAGAAAGTCCCATACTTCTAAGGTTAAATAACGACAACTAAGTTAAAAATAAATCATACTAATCTCAAGTTTTTATTAAAAATACCTCCCCCACCCTCAAGTGTTTTAAGGCTGTATCAGTAAGACAAAGAGACAGAAAACATTCCCAGGCATTGGAACTTGATTTTCTACACTGCTACTGCTTTGGCCCATGCCAGCTACTACTCTTCCAAAGAACATCAAGGCACATTTAGAAGTCGAAATGCAGCAGACAGCATTCCCAGCATACAATCTGGGTACAGCCACCCTGCCTAAAGGCATGAGAATTGTCAGGTTAGATGCAGTCCAGTTAGCTTCAGTTCCAGGCAACACTACTAGCTTAAAAGCTATCCAATAGGTACTTAGGTGTTCTGCTCCACTCATGATCATAGTATTTAATCTTTACTAATGCCTGTCTTCATATTAACACTGAGCCAGTGTATGTAGTGGAATGATTTCATTGAAAAGTTCAAAAGCCAAAGATCACTGAAGAAATGGAACTTGAAGGTATCCCTGATGTATAAATGTAAATCATATCTGGCATTTTAATTGATGAAATTACAAGAACATTACGAAGAAATGTTACATGCTTATTAGATATTAGCAATTCTCTGTACCTTTTAAGAGCATAATTTACTATTTTGCTTTACGTAGTTAAAATCCTATGAATTCTCCTTAATAAATTACTATCTTCCCAGACGTAAACATGTTCTGGTAAAATTAAAAACTGTCGCATAGCCATTAAGCTTTATTGATGGTATTCTATGCACACACAGATAGTGCAATAAAATCAATTTTCTTCCACATGCCCCTGTTAACATTTTTGTTACTTGTTCCCTTAACATCTTTTACCAAAACAAATCATCTTTATTTATTGTGTTAGCAAGGTTACACTTGAAAAATCACATGGTTCCAAGGAAAGACTAGACAAGAAAGATAAATCCGCTAAAGGTTACAAACCACATCTGACTCAAACTCCTCAAACAGAAAATAACCAGAGACTGGGAAAGTATTAGAAGGAAGTATGCGTCTGCCCTGCTGCTATTCTTGCTTACGCTACTGGAGACAGCATTATCAGGCTAGACAGGCATTTGTTCTGCTAAGGCACAGTCATATTTAATGTCTTTTTAAGTCAGCAAATTAGTTTAATCACCTTCAACTTTGTTGTTATGGTTCAAACAGAATTACTGTTACTCTGTAACAATCAAGACATTACTGTGTAACAATCAAGGCCTAATAATTTAAACTGGGGTTACTGAAAGAACAGCAAGATGACAAATAACTGTATTACTGGATTAAACACAAATAATAGTTATCCTGCAAGAAGTTCAGACTGCCACATCACCTTCAACACCATTCTGGAACTAGATTATGTGCTGGGAAATAACCTCAACTGCAGAAGTTTAGAAAACATCTGCTGGTACCTTGCAACTGTTTCTAATACCATTTTTACATACTGTATTTTCAATCTTTCACTTCATGATTGAGAGTTCAAGTACTTAATGGAAATGTTCTATGCTTATATTTGACAACCAAAAAGTAAACAGGAAGAAGACACCCTCCTTTTCCCTGCCTGGGACAAGAAAGACATTTGAGTATTGCCTTGGTCCCACACAGCTTCTGCTTTAGGTTCTCCTCCAGCAATTGCTTCCGTCATTCCTTAGAGCTTTTCTGAACGGCAGCAGCAGCATGGTATTGACATGATTTATCTCACTTTTATTGCTAAGTGCTAATGGGATTTCAATGATGCATGTGATTTTTGAGGCACACAGGAATCTGTACCAACACAATGCATACTATTATTATTATTCTATTAAACATACCAATCTGCTCAACTCCTTATCAAATTCACTGAGAAAATACTCTACAACTTCTTTAACAGACAATTTATACAGCCAGTTGATCATAATTTGTGAACTTCAATCTAGCTACACATAGAAAGCTATCTTAAATTCCAACTTTTGAACAAACAAAGGATAAATTGCTTTGTATGAATTCACCCCACAGAAATTGCTTTAACATTTTCTTCCCTCATATTGTTATAATACACCCACTATTTAATAAATCTAATTTTATCTCTGTCCAATAATAAACACAACATACTGTTATACTTCTGAATCATTATATATTGAGCCATGATCTCCGATGTCCTTCCCTCACCCACTTGGCTTCCAGTTAATAATTTATGAGCTGGAGATAGCATAAGGCCAAACCTCAAACCAATCTCATCAGTGCCATTTATTTTCTTTAGTCATACTTTCAATCTCTATAGTTTCCTGGGGAAATGAGTTGCATGACTTTATTACACTTCATGTGAAAAATACTTCCTTTTAGGCTGGTTTCCTGTTAACTGTGTGTGCCCTGGTTTTTTGCACTGAAAAAATCCCAGAAAGTAAAATGAGAACAGTGGTACATAAGCTATTGCAATTTTATAGACTTTATCATCTTGCTTTCCTCCTTTCCTAACCATCACTGCCTTTTTAGTCTAAAGAATAATTAGATGAAAGATTAAAAAATGACTGAATACCAAGCTCCCCCCTAATTTACCTTTTTCTGTGACCTCAGAGCGATTAGGCAATAAAGTAATCAAAGCAACTGCAGAATATGGTCATATGGATGCATTAGGGCTCCCTCTTAAAGATATTTACTCCTAAAGTTTTAGACAGAACTGCAGAAAACAGAACCTATGAAAAGCAGGTGACCTCAAATAAAGGTGTTAGAAAAAAGTACTTAAAAGTCAGTGGTGAAGTTATATTAAGGTCTTTCATGAAAATTCCAGAATTACAGGTACAAATACTGAGCACTAATAAAATACCCTACATTTTCAAATGTAAAATTAAACAAACAAACAAACAAACAAACGAGGAAAAGAATCTGAAATCCAGCAAAAAATTCCATGCATTAAACTAGCTAATTCACTCTATCATTATCATTCATCTAGTCCTTCTGCAAACATGATTATTGTCCTCCACTCCTAAGAAGCAAGGCACATAAGGATACCTCTCACCCACTGAATAGTTAAGTACTGACTCCACATAACTTCCTAAACTCAGTTAATCCATCTTTGAACTAAAAGCATAGCATGATGCATTCAAAGACAGCAGGAAGAGATGTAGCTCCAGGGTAAAGTCAGGAGTCCTTTAGAAAGCTGAAGAAGTTACCAAGCTGTCTGCCAGATCTTCTCTTTCACACATTCTTTAATTTGCTTTCTTGGCTAACTATCAGTCTGCTCCCTGTATCAAGGCCAGTCTATTCAGACAGTGCAGTATAAAGAGCGCCTTCTGTAACAATTCTGAGGGCTTCCTAGAAGGGGAAAAAAGTCAAGACAATTCAAGCTACATTGTCAAACTTGTAGACAGTCCATGTTCTTTCCTTTCTATCAGCGTTTGCAGGAAAAGCACATCCACCAAATACATGCATTCTTCCCTACATCAATGTCTTAAGGGGAATTTGTTCACTAAGAGTAAAACCAAGTAATCCCTCTTCACAACCCCCCCAAATCCCTCTACTTTCATCCCTGAAGAACTGCAAACTCTAGATATCAGATATGAATGCAGACGATGCCTCCTTCACCTCAAAAATACAGAGTCACTCCCCTGGACAAGATTATTAAACCAAAGCTGGTTTTGCCCCAAGTTCTGCCAGTTCCGAAATCTGGCAGATTAAAAGGAACTTAGTTAAACTCATATCAACTTTTCAGGAAAGCAAACTAGTCTCACTGAAGATAACTAATTCTCCCACAGTAGTAGTGACCACAAATTATATACTTACTTGTCCACATTTACATAAATAACTATACATGTACATATTGGTGTCGAAAAAAATATTTATTCAGTTCCTCATTCTCATTACTGTTACCTGTCACTTGGACAATAAACTGACAAACTCAGATTTATTCTGTAGCTAGACACTTATTCTGATACTATAACGCACAGTAAACTTGAATGTATTTATGTCAAAAGAAAGGCATAATGATACACAAATGAGCAGCCTGCACACATAGCAAAAACCTAAAAGTGAAACTGCTAAGTCTTGGTAAGCATCCAATTCTCTGTTTTTAGAAAAACTGTTCTATAATCTTAACAATGTGCTTCATTAAAAGCAAAACTAAGAAAAGCAGTGCTACATTTCAAGCTCTGGAGTTGGTTCTTCAGCCACAAGCCAAGTAATTTAATAAGTTACTTTCTACAGAACAAAAAATAATCGTAGTAACAGCTTGTTCACCTAAGCCTTGAAAAGCAAAACAACTTTGTGAATCTGTATTTTTTTAATTCTCAGTAACAAGTTTTTTTCTATATGATATTGATCACATATGTCATAATTTACCTTTATGTAACCTATAGGCAAATTGTGCACAAGATTCCTTCTAAATTTATTTTAAGGCACTTACATAGTAGCACAATATCAATGTTCTATCTTTATCAGAGACATAAATGAATGGTTAGCTACATATACACCCAACCAACATGTTCAGTCAGAACTAGAATTTTATTGGAACAGTAACTATGTTTCTTCTGAATACATGACACTGGAAGAATTCTCACATTTGCCCATCAATTTATGCATTATTAATGAAATAAGCTGCCAGTTCAGCCTGCTTCATTCACACTGTTTAGCTTTTTTTAAAGGATACATCTATGCTTACTTTGACAGGACCCTTTCCATGGACAAGGTACTGCTCATTAACCTACAGATGAGCACCTGTAACAATGATGAAAGATAACTACCCCAACCAGTGTGTATGGCAGTATTACACCTCTGGACACTTCAGTAAAGGAAGCAACAGAGATGTCACTTAAGACTAAAAAGCATGAAAATCCCTGCAGAGAGCAGCTTTCTACCTTAGTTTTATAGTCACTCTGTCCACAAGACAACAGTATCTACATGAGGCAAGACTATCATTCTATTTTATTGTATTCTTATTTTTGCCAGGTGACAGAGATTTAAAGATCTAAGAATGGCTTTAGGTTAGCTGAATAGAAATGAGGACAACAGAGAGAAATTACTCATCAAATGCATATGAGTAATTTCACTGAAGTGGTAAAGAAAATAATACACATTATTGGTAATATCTTTTTGTTCTAACAAGAACATCTAAGTCAACTGTGACAACATTGCTTCTCTTATCTCTTTGCTGGTATATGATTTTATTTAGAATATAAAAATAACAGAAAGCCAACCTACCTTTTTCTTCATCTATTCGAAAAACTCCTATACCAGTTCCATCTCTGATGGAATATCTGATCTCCCCATCTCGTCCTGCATCTTCATCATAAGCAGATACTGTCATTACAGAGGAGCCAACAGGGGCATCTTCTTTTATAAAGCCTTTGTCTGCAAATATAGAGAACCGTGGAGGGTGCAAGTTTTCATTCACATCAATTATCTCAACCTCAACGTAACACGTAGAGGACAATGAAATTGGTTTTCCTTTGTCCTTGGCCCGCACAGTCAGGTTATAAAGTTGTTTCTTTTCATAATCTAGTCTTTGTACAATACGTATTGCTCCACTTAGTTTGTCAACATCAAAGGTGCCATCTCCGCTGTCCAAGAGACTGTATCGTACTTGACTTGACTGGCCTAAGTCAGGATCATAGGCTTCTAGCCACATAATAATAGTTCCCTCAGGAAGATCTTCTCGAATTTTCACATGATAATTTGAAGGAATAAACTTAGGAGGATTATCATTAACATCTTCTACCAACACTTTCAAAATAACTGTTGAAAATAATTGAGGTTCTTCAGTAGGTTGGTCCCTAGCCTCTATTTTCAAGAAATAGTTGTGCTGTTCTTCACGATCTAGAACGCCTACAACTTTCACAATTCCTGTCACAGCATTAATAGTAAACTTGTCTGTATCTGTAAGAAGAGAATATTTCACTTCTCCATTAGCCCCCAAATCTTTATCAGTAGCTTCAATTTGAATTATCTCAATGTTAGGCTCGCTATTTTCACTCACTTCAACAAAATAGCTGTCTTGCAGGAACTCTGGTGGGTTGTCATTAGCATCCAAAATTTTTATATCTAAAAGGTGCCAGGCAGATTTCTGTGGTATTCCAAGATCATAGGCAGTAATATTTAGAGTATATTTATCTTTTACTTCTCGGTCAAGGGGAGATAAAATTTTCAGCATTCCTCTTTCCATCTCAACAATGAAACTACTATCTTCATTACCTCCAGAAATTACATACACTACCTTTCCATTGAAGCCAGTATCAAGATCAGTAGCATTCATAAATATTACGCTAGAGCCCACAGGTTGGTCTTCTCTTATCTCAATGCTACTGGGGAGAGTACTGGTAAATTGAGGTGCATGCAGATTCAAAGAGTGAGTGTCAAAGAAAACATCCTCAACTTCTCCGTGACTGTTCAATTTATTTGCTTGTAAGAGTTTCTCTGCAAGCATTTTAGCAACACCAGTTTCTTCACATTGCAAGCTGACCGGTTTACGACTAGTAGCCACAGTTATGTTGATGTACAATGGTTTTGCAAAGTTTTCTCCATCTGTAGCTATAATTTTCAAACTGTAAAAAGACATTTTAGCACCTAGGCCATCTATTAGTGACTGTTTGAGTGAAAGTACTCCAGAATTTGGATTTAGGCTAAATAAATCCAACTCATTTCCAGATTCAATTTGGTATCTCACCAACTGGAGTTCATCAGCATCAATAGCAGATACGGTTGTAATTTGCTCTCCAACACCAAGATCCCTGGGGATTGTTCCCTCACAATTTATCTTCTCAAACAGAGGTATATTGTCATTTAAGTTATTTAAAATAATAGTAACAGGAACTTCAACTTCTCGACGATATGGTATACCCCAATCAGAAGCTCGAATCCTTAAATTGTAAACCCTTGGCATCAATTCATAATCCAAGTCTTCCGAGGTACTAATAATCCCACTAAAATGGTTAATCACAAATGGCAAAGGATTTAGGTTTGCAATGCTGTAAGTCACATAACCATTCTCCCCTTCATCAGGGTCTTTTGCACTTACTCTCATGACACTCGTACCTACTGGCACATTCTCATCGAAGGAGGCTTTATAGGATGTCTGAGTAAATTCAGGAGGATTGCTGTTCATGCCTAGTACTTTAATTAACACTTTTGTAGAAGCTCTTCTGTCACTTGTCACAACCTCAAGTTCAAAATGGGATGCATATTGTGCTTTTATGGGTTCTACAGTGGTAATAAGACCAGTGTGGGCGTTTAAATTGAATTTTACTCTACCTGGTGTATTTTTAAATACGTATTTTAAGTGTGGGTAACTAGGCAGAGCCTTCACCATTACCACAGGTGTGTTTGGAGGGGCAAATTCACTTATTTCAGCTCTATACATTTCTTTTTCAAATCTGGCAGGACCAGACTTAAATTGTGGTGATGTCACATGAATAACTTTTACAGAAGAAAACTGTGGGGGATTTCCTTTGTCTTTAGCTTGAAGAGTAAGATTGTATCCAAAAGGATGGTTCTCCCAGTCAATGTGACCAACGGCTTTTATTCTGTATTCTTTACCTCCTGGAACAGACCTCACTGTTTTGAACTGCTGAAGAGGATCACCTGCAACAATATTTAATGATGCTATTTCCCCATTTGAACCCTGGTCATTGTCTTCTACAGTTACAATTGCATAAGTTGGATCTTTGTCCAATTCTGATGGACTCAATGTAACAGCTGCAATAACAGGGGCATATTCGTTTGCTTGCTCTACATAAACAGTTAATTTTGCCATGCTGCTTATGCCACTGCTACCATACAGCTTCAGCCCACGGTCCACTGCAAGAATTTCCATCTCATAACGCTTCATGTCTAAGTAGTCAAGTCTACCAGTTAGAACTACCACTCCGCTGGTTGGATGTATAGCAAATACATCTGTTCTTTCTTTAAAGCTATAGTAGAACTCTCCATTTGTTCCTATATCTGCATCAGTCGCACTGACTCTTGCGATGCTTGTCCTTATTGCTGTGTTTTCAGGCAAAGAAACACTGTAAGCTGTTGGCGAAAACAAAGGTCGCAAGTCATTTGTATCCAGTACCTGTATCCTGACCTTTGTGCGTGTTTCAGCATTTGTATTTTTTTCAACTGCTTTAACGGTCAGCATATAATGGTCTTTTACCTCTCTGTTAAGGATAGCTGTGTTTCCTCCTTTGGTTCGTATTCTCAAAAAGCAAAAGTTTCCAAGAACATACTCTTCAGCTTTGAACAAGTTCTCATTGTCACCAGAAATAATTTTATATCTTAGGTCCCATAATGGATTTGTAATGTAAATGCCCATTTTCACTGGATGCCCAACGTAAGTCTTGGCTGCAGAATTTTCATACACAGTGGCATTGTACTGTGCTTGTGTAAACTGCAGTGGTGGAACATCATGTGGCCTTTGATTTCCTTCACAGTTTCCAAAATGTTGCACCAGCAGCATCAGCAGCAACAGCAGAGTCAAGTATCTTCCCATGGCAGCAACTATAAAGAAACCCTGTAAAAAGAGAGAGGTATATTAAGGCTTATGACTATTCAAGTCTTATCCAAATAACTGTGATGTTTAATTTAGAATTCACACTGGAAAAAGCTAGAAATTACACATCTAGCTTATATCCTTTTTTTTGCAGAAAGTTTCAGCATTATTTACAGTAACAAAAAAAGCTGATAAATTAAAGCTCCTAAAAAATACCAAGAATCCCCCAAGACCAAAAGTCTAGGAATTATTGTCATGACAGAAGGGGAATATGCAGAGTTAACTTCAAATGAACACCTCCATGAAGCAACATGTTAGAAGAAACATGCCTGTGTTGTCTGATCAGTAAAAACTGATCTGGAGTAGTGAACACTTACTCCAGCCCTTTTGTTCACAAATGACATTGTGTTCAGACAGAACATTCTTCTCTACCACGTCACTTAAATTGTAAAGTGGCTGATGTTCAATGATGAGAAAGTAAACTGCAAGACTTGGCTTGAAATTGCCATGAATTCTTCAGAGTGTCCTATGAGCACCTGTTCCAAGAATTATAAAAATTATGAACAGAGAACAGTCCTGTACATATTGTATTGTCTCCGGTTCTGAGTACTTTTGTAAGAGTAGAGGGTAGTAGTACCTATCAAGCATCACTGAGTTGTACAGCCAATAAAGTGAGATATAATCCTTTATTCCTCTCTCAGAACAGATCTGAAACAAATTATAATAGTATCAAGAACTATGAGAACAGGAATCTATAAAAATAATTGTATGAATTATTAAGACATGTTTCTCAAACACAGTCCAGAAATGACAAGGAAAGAGTCTCAAAAAGCTAAGACAGACACAGAGACACGCCCTTACTGGTCCTCCCTTTTGAAGAGGTCAATGCATCATTTCCACTGCCTAAAACCAGGCAAGACTGCAGTAGGAAGAAAGGTGAAAACATCAAGAAAAAGACCTTAGAGACCAGCCTCTTCACCTGAGTTTACAGCAACGGTCTTTACTCTGCAAAGTCTCACAGGATAACAAATCAAAACTTCACAATGATGCCTCAACAAGCCCAACCTTTCAACAAAATCTTGAGGGGAAAAAAATTCTTTCCAGCCAAGAACAACACAATCTAGCTTTGGCTTGATTACTTTGATAAAGTAGTATACATTCTTTCCTTTCACCTTTCCTTATATAGCCTAAACATTTTTTTCCCTTACTGCTCCTTTAGTATTTTATTCCCTAGCCAGTCTCGTACACAACTTTTACTAATTCCTAATTATATTAATTCCTAATGGTACTCTTCTTTCATTCTTCCTGATCACGTTAGCTTTACTCTGTCCCCACTCTATCTTTGGCTATCAGCCTCTCCTCAATGCCTATCCTCTTACTACTTCTGTTTGTCTCAGCTCAAAAGGTATTGCATTATGTTGTCTACTTCCTTCACTCATGTTTTCTCTTACAGTTATTTCTCTCTCCCCTTATTTCTATCTGCTCAGGTAGACACATGAAAGATCACATTCGCTGGAATTCCATGGACTGCCTCTGCCCACTATGAAGTACCAGAGCAAATTATTCTGCTTGTGCCAACGCTTCACTCCAAAACCACAGAAGCAGCAAACTCAGTCACATCCATTAGTAAGTCAATTTTTGAGAAGAATTTAAGACTCAGATCCACGCAAACTATAGGAAATACTGGAGAGAGGTAATGAAAACTTCACTTAATACTCTATTAGAAGGAAGGAAAAAAAAAAGTGGGTCTGTCTTCCAAATCCAGCAATTAAGTTACATGATTAAAGCTATAGCCATAGCAAACAATAAAAGTGAATGAGCAAACAGTAAAAAGTGTAGGAGCTTTTGGAAGTTTGGGAGAGCAAATGGGTGTATAGCAAACACCATTTCAATGGGTTAACAATATTGTTTGTCACCTATCTACACTTATTTCCAGGATATGATTTGTCCTTGGGAATAAAACCTTGCAAGGACTAACTGATATCAATACTTCCAAAACTCCAAGCAATATAAGATGCGATTTGACTATTCTAAAAGACATGTTAAGACATTCTTAAACAAATTTTAAGTAACAAACAGGCAGAGGTTCTCCTATTCCATCTTGCTGAAATTTTTGAAGCTGTCTTTTATTAAGAGCTACTTAATGATCAGATCTTATGCCAATCAGATAAGCTCTTTTCCTCCTCAGTTATACTAGGACTTATTTTTTTTTAATCTATGCTTAAGTCCAAAGTCCAGTTTGACCTCTGATAATGTGGCATCCCATAACTCACAGCCTATACTTACATTTGGCAACAAGCTGTCTGAAGTGTATTTATTATGTAAAACACTGTACTTGTCTATTTTACCACTTACTCCTCACATCTCAGGCACATTAGACACAATGTGCACCACACTATGATGTATTAGACTGCATTAAGATATTCAAACACCTCATTAAAACTCAAAGTTGAACATATGTGTAGGTTTTACTATTACCATAAATATTTTTCTGTGCCATATTATCTTAAATGCTTTTTTTCTGCTTTTCTGTAATAACTTCAAGTTGGAATCCACTCAGAACTGGCAACAAGTAGCCTACTGCACATGATGATGCAGCTACCAGTAAGAGAACCCATTCCCCAGCAGCAGCTTGTAAGGTCTGCTGAGTCACAATTGAGACCTTAAGAACATCTCTCAACTGAACAGTTGACCACATCAGATAAAGAAAAGTTAGTCATTTCTGTTACAAGACATTTTTTCCATCTTGTCATAATTAACAGAGCTACTAGAGACTAAAAAATGTTGATCCAGGATTATCCAAAAATCAACACAATATAATCCTGATAAATATCTAAAGTATTAAACAATGCCAGTTGTAAAGACAGTTAACTACTAAGGGAAAGTATTAAAGTGTTAAGATAAAGTGATAATGTGCTAGATATAGACTCAGATGGCTCACTACAGTGAGCCAGAATGACTGAATTTCAGAAACATTTTAGCCAAAGGCTACACTTTGAACTCCCAAATCTTTTTATTATCTTTGGAATATGACCAGTTTAGGATTTTCTGCATCCATTTCCAGTACATAAGACAACGGTTTGCTTAATGAAACATCACAGACCTAGGCTTATAAGAATTGCACACAGTATTTATTCTGAAAAGCTATTTTAAAGCAAATTTTGATTTCCTATGTGGAAATTATTATTTTGATAATTTTCATTTATTTGCTTATCCAAGTGATTTTATTTACATGTATATTCAGTGCTGGGAATATGACATTAACAAGATTATTAATACACCAACACCCTTAACATAATTTGTATACAGGGAAAAAAATACTACCATAACTTAGAAATATGAATTACCTTAACATTAAAGTTATAAGAACAAGCAAAATTTTGGGGCCAGCAGACCGCAAATTGTTAACTTAAAAAAAGCTTATTTGGATAAGAAAGTCAAATAGTCAGAAAGTCAAAGAGTTTATCTTAGCATGATGTCTACAGTACCTATACTTCAAAGTTTAGAGTACGAGATTTCAAAATTTTAAGCACAGAATACATGATTTAGTAAATGGCAACCTCAATGCCATGCAAGCCAATTAAAAGAGAGAAAAAAACCCAAACAAACCAAGCTTATCTTCTACATAATACTTCAATGGGAAGCATACTCTGAGAGACTAACTTCCCCAGCAATCAAATAAAATTCATGGGTACAAAAACAACCTAAATCAGCCTATGTATCCCAAGTCGCAACAAGTCTTATATCCACTGCTATACCTTCTCTACATGCGACTTGCCAGTTAAGTCCAGAAGGACCTCCTGTAAGACTGACCTACATCGTTTACATGGGGAAAGCCAGAGTCTGTGAGCATAGCCTGTTACACTGCTCTAGAACGTTTTGATGACTAAAAGAGGTGCTTTAGTGCTGTTTCTACAATGCTTGTCTACCAAAATGTTTCACTGACTTAACTAACGTAGCAGCGGTTTTCCCCCTTAAATGCAGGAGCTTCTTTGATACGTAATGTTACTTAATATTAAAGTGTCTCCACCAATCAAAACACCACCTATTTACTTCAAAGGTCAATTCTGATCAGCGTATGCAACTGATGCCATTTGACACAAATGAACCGTGAAAAGTTATTACTGCAGTAACTAAACCATCATGACAGGGTTCCTATTGTAGTACTCTACATGAAATTGTGTGGCTTCGCGAGCTGCGCTAACTGTAGTTACAGCTACTCTTTCAATTGTTTCAGAGCACTTATTTATGTAGTGTGATTGGGGGTAGAGGGGAGGAATCAGGTTTAGCTGTTTCAACAGACTGTTTCAACAAGTTTCCAGTCAAAAAACTTGAAAATGTCTTTTACTGTCCATCTGTTTTGGTATCCAGAAAATTAACACATGATGAAAGCATATGGTAACCTTACTTAAGTAAAGTCTGTAAGTTATTCAAAAAATGTACATTGTCGCAGAGATTAACAGAACAGTTTCAGCTTGTGACTAAACTCCAGCAAGTTTCATGCTTGTATTCTCTACATTATAAGTTAAGCTCACAATATACCTTTCCATGTTTGAGAACTTTGCTGTTAAAAGGAAGATGCAGCAGCTGTATTCAAAAAACACCAAAGATACCGGAGTGAAACAGTTTCACATAAAGAATTTAGCTGTGCTGCAGTGACTAGCATGTCTAACATGGTGCTCATCAGTCGTGCAAGTAAATGCAGACGTCCAGTCTCCGTGAATGGGAGAGTCTGACTGCAATTTAACATGGCACCTTAAAGTCTGTGACGACAAAAATAGTTTTGCAGAGTTTGAACTCAGTTTTAAACTTAAAATACACTTAAACTATGCAAACATTTAAGGGCTTAAAGCAATTGTATGTCTGCTTACTTGTACTGATAGCACCGATAACTTAGCCATATAAAGTTTGTTCACATGCTAAGTTATAATAAACAGGACACTGATACTACTGGGACAACTACTAAAGCCCGCAACCCATTCTCCTAAAAGTGAGATTCTAGGATTTCACAGAGAACAAACCATAAACTTCAAAATGGTTTACAGTGCTAAAGTCAGGTATTTTGCTCACTAAGCTGAGTATTTCCACATGGTTATACAGATAAATACGAAATACGCCTCTATTACACAGAATTCTTTTCTCTTGGAGAAAGACAGCAGAGGCAGTGATGGAACACAGGTAATGTTCCCCATGCAACTGCCTAGGAACAACTTCCATGCAAGTAGTTCAAAACTATGGGAAAACCTGTTGCTGGAAGGCAGCATTTTTAAAATTATTAGTAAGTTTCCAAACAAAACAAACAAAAAAAAGAAACCAACAAAAACCAGTTTAGACCGAACACCAAAACTTATCAATTAATTCTCACAGGGAGATACTACCAGTGGTAAAACACACTGTCACTCGCTGACACCATGAGATTAAAAATCCCACCTTTCAAACTCTTAGTTTTGCTTCAACTGCCGGTAAAGAGGCAAAAAAAGAAGCGGCTGAAGCCGGCTGCTGCGCTGCCCTTTACATTTCGGAGAAATCCAGCGAGGAGCAACGCGGGACGCGGCTTTAAAGCGCAAACAAAGGAAGAAAGTCACCCCAAGGTACTTTCTCGCCGCGAATCGCCCCTGCCGGCTTACCAGGGAATGAAGTTCGCTATGGCCCATCCCACGCATCCGAGGACACCTTCCCCCTCCGGGGGGGAAATATCATCGCCGCCTCTCAAACTCAGCAGCAACCTGCCAGCTGGGAGCGCGGCCGTGGCTCCAGCCCCGCAGGACCGGGGAGCAGCAGCGGGGGGACGGGGGAGAAATGGGGG
>WAAB01010385.1:34189-88208 GCA_013389865.1 Piaya cayana | reverse complement strand
CTGGCTCATATTCAGTCAGCTATCGACCAACACTCCCAGGTCCTGTTGTTTAAACTTTAAGTCTCAATACCTGGAGAAGTGTAGTGGTGGTTGATTGTGGGAACGTCCTATAAGTGGGACAGGAACATCTCTCAAAAACAGCTGGTAAAGACAACGAAAAAGCAGGGGCTTTTTATTTGGTTTTCCTGCTATATCTGTGCTGTGCTGACTGGAGTACTTCAGGTGAGGATAAAGGGACATGTTGTCACTCTCCCACAGTGGATAGTGGCGCCTAGCCCTTTTGGTAAAGTGTTGGAGCGAAGATGTACAGACAAGTGTATTCATAAACCTTGATACATGTAGTTTTACCTTCTAAAACAGGTTTCTAGCGTGATGAGTAGTATTAACAAGGTCGTTCTGATAGTTACTGAATATCTCAGTTTTATTTAATATTTTCTCTGCCCTTTGATTTTTGTTTCCAGAAATAATGTCAGTAAAGGTGTTACAACAAGTTTGCTGTCACATTTAAAGATTTGTATTCTTAGGTATCTTTTTGAGATGTTATCCTAAAGAAAACTAATATATTCTGTTACATTTTGTTGACCTATAGGAAAAAATACTCAAAAATCACACTTCAGTGCTTGGGGTACCATGCACTGCTCTGAAAAACTGTCTTATAACCATTGCTCAAAATATGTTCAATGCTCCTTGTCATCTGTTAACATATCCCTGTCCTTATGAAACTACCTAAACTGGAAGACGTTTTAGCTCGGCTGTCAAAAAAAAATAGTTTTCTGGATTAGACAGTTTTCTTTTAAGGGAAAGATAGATCTTTCAACTGTGGAATTACTTCCCCAAAGGTGAAATAGGAATCTGGTATCAGACTGCCAGTAAATAATTGTGTTAGAGTACTCCTGTCATAAAATAATAAGACAATCAGAAATTATATTCCCACATAAACAAAATTGTCATCATCTCCCTGTAAGGCATCATGGTATTAACACTCTTCTCACTGATCCACCTCAAACCCTAGTCTCATAGATCTGAACTCGTTTCCTATATATCTAACAAATTGGAGCAGAGTAAGTCGGAAGTAAATACTGAAGTCAAGTGTTCTCCAGAGATATTTTCCTGCCACCAGTCCCTGGAATGCACATGAAGAATGATATATCAAGTACTTTGGACTGATCTCTCAGCTCCCATTTTGGAAAAGAGCAGTTAATTTCAAATTGTAAGAATTTCAGCTGCATAAAGCTTTAAAGATCAAAATCAGCACTTTGAATTGTACTGGCTCAGAGATGGCAAAGGGGAGGGTAATTGTGGCTTGGTTTCTATGAGGGCAAAGGAGTTGCAATTGCTACACCAAGTGCAGCTTTAAAAAAAAGCACTTCTGAACACAATAGCAGCTTGTGACTAAGGGGCAATCAAGGGCCTATAAATGTTGAACCTCTGTGGCAGGGGGCAAATACATCTCAGTAATGGGGTCAGGCACAGTTTCAAGTAAATTCTCTGTCAGTTAAATATGAACTGATCTGACAGTTTACAGTGAGAATAAAACTCTCTACAGTATAAAAAAACTAGTACAAAACCTGTACCCTATCTATATTGTATTTACACAGAAGGAAGGAAGTTGATGAGTAGAAGCTCTGCTCTGGCCATTTTTCTTTTCTTCAAGTCTCTCCAAGGTATTATGACAGCACTTCAGGAAGAACTCCCAAGTATCTCAATTAGTTGTGACCTTTGGAAAGCAAAACAAAACAGCTCCCAAAATCTTGGTAATCATCCTCTCCCTGGCCTGCAGTCAAGAATATACATGCTCCTTTAGCGCTCTATTTTATATCCTTTCTTGTAAATGCAGACCTGTGGGCCCTGTGGACCCAAACAGGAGTTTACTGAGGCGACTCAATCTAATGACCTACTAGCTAGAGCTATTTGTAGATATATGTTAAAATGCACACATATGAAACAGTAAAGAAAATTCCATAGAATTAAAAATCTTAAAATAGGTCCAACTAGGTCTTCCAGCACTAATAAGGGGAGGATATTCGAATATTTATATTGGTTTTTTAGCCTTTAAACTGGCAGAAACAGCTGCCAAGCAGCAGGAATGAGAAATGCATTCTTTAAAGAGCAGTGAGCTAGGCAGCCTCATACTTAGAACATTTTGATCTTACAGATTCCTACTGTGTACGTCAACTATTGAGAAGCACTTTAACTTCACTTCAGAAACAACAAAGTTTTCCACATCAAGCTTCTTGACCAATCTATCTCAGGCTGGGTGATAGTCAAATAAATTACCTTAGGGTCCACATAATAAATAATAATAAAAAACCCACATAGTATAAGTTTTCTTTTATGGCATTTATACTACTTTATGCCATACTAGCAAACTGAAGCAGAACCAAATACACTGTTTTGGACTGTACTGGTGATTAAATTCTTTTTCTATATATTCTTTTAAACTGCATAGGCTGGTGTGGGGTTTTTTGGTTTTTTTTTTTTTTGAGCACAGGTTTAACACAGGAGGTAGGAACATGATTTCCAGTCTCACCAGTCCAGAGCCATCATGATCCTGACACTGTAGGGCAGAAAGAGGTGAAAGAAATTTGCACTGGATCTTAAGCCTCCTGTTTTCTTGAGCTGCTTCTTCAGCTGTAAATTTATCAATTTGGAGCTTAGGGCTTTCAAAACTAAAAGAACATTGGAGTCCAGATGATGTTAATCTGCCATAGTGCTAAAAGATGCTAATAAATTGTGAACTAAAATTCCTTGGTTTTGAGTTGTAGGAATTAGTTGTCTGAATTTAATTTATCCTGGAGCTGGTATTAATTCACAAAATTGAAATTTTAAAAACTCAGGTGACATCAGTATTATGTAAGGCTGAATGAAGTAAAAGAGGAGCTGATGTTAAAGTACTGTGTTCTGGTTTGTAGTGAGGTTGTGATTCTTCTAGTTCTAAAACTCATCCTAAAGCTAGCATTAGGGTTTGAGGAAACGTAAAGAGAAGTAGAAAGCCCTACTGGTTGCAGTATTCATAAACATCAGGAATACAGTTAGTCTCTGCATAAGTCTTAGATTTGCCTAGTGTTCATGTCCTAGTAACCTGGTTTTAGTTTAATCTAGGATGATTAATGTTGGAATTTAATATTCTGAATGTCTTCAGGTCATAAGAAATAAGGGCATAGTTCTCTACTGGGACAAAGTCATTATGCCCCCTTTATTGTGGTCATATGTCCTTTTATGAAGACTAGGTTTAGACTTACAGCTTATAGATCTATAACATTAAAGTATTTGTAGCATGTAAGTCTAGAACCTAAATGATTTCAGTGTACTATAGGGCTCAAAGAGACTTTAATTAAGCTTTAATTAAGCTGGCACCTGCAATGTCATAAGCTTCATGTTTCTCCAAGAGGTATTGCTTATTCCGCTAGCTTTAGGAGGAGCTAACCAGCTTAGGTTATGGTTTGGGTTAGGGTTTGCAAATCCAAATAGTTAAAAATATAGGTGACTTCAGAATTTCCAAAAGCTGATAGAGAGGAAGCTCTTTTCCATCATCACTAAGGTTCAGTATTTTATTCTATAGCATGGAATACTGTATCTAGTCCTGCTGCAATTAATCTAGATTTACAGCTAAGTTTAAGGTTTTCAGAGCTAAAGAATTGAAAACTCGGTACTTTTCTGTATGTTGTAGAGTTTAAAAATGTTTATTCTCTTGTATGTGTAAAGGATTACATCCTCTTTCATTGTGGGTTTGGAGGCCTTAGATTTCATCTAGGTGAAGATTCCTGGTCTTTACTGATATTGATGGTTATATCTCATTTTACTAATATTAGGATTCATTTCTGATTAAGCTTCGTGTATATGTATCTAGCTACTGGAGTTCAATGTATTTGGAAATATTATTTCATCAAATGGAAGAGATTACTTTTGTGAGTGGACATTCCCATCCCACATGATGTCTTCCCTACTCTAAACTGAGTTTCCTGATCCAGAAGAGGTACATATGTGAAAAAAAATATTCTTTATTTGCTTATGTGGTGTTCTTTATACTATTAATCAAAATCCAGCTTAAGTCAATGCATCCAAGTTCAATGAATACCTACTGGATTTTGCAAGTGCCTGAATTACAAACAGAAGATGCTCAGGATGACAAGTCCCCTTTCATTTTATAGTAACTGTTTCCTTCAGGCACAGTGTCATAGCAAGGAAATGGGAGTCTATGCTTTAAGGAACGCTAACAGGGAGCTGATACAGAACTATCTGCCAGGGATGATGGGAAAAAGCAGCTTCATGAGTACTAGGGGATGGTTCTTTTCTTCTCAATACATTACATATCAAGCTGAAATGAATCCAACATGTGAAACAAGGATCTCTCCTGCAAAAGCACAGTGTGCAGGGAAAGAATTGTGTATGATATGTTTATTTCTTTTCTGTCTTACCTAGTAACTAGGATTTTTTTTTTTCTGTTTAAGAAGTCAAGTCTTCTACTTTAAAGGTTTATAGAAGTTACTTTTCCTGTATCTGAAAGTATTTTACTATCATTTTTAGAAGTTTGGTATAATAGAAAGTTCTTAATCTCTTCACTTAGTACTCTACTTGATCTGTGTTTCTATAGTGTGCTTCTCATAGAACTGTGGCATTTCTTTTCTGGTATATGTAAAGGAATTGTGTTACAAAAATAAAAAATCCAAATGAAATAATTAATATATATAATCAGCGTTAAACTTATCTACCCATTCTCTTTCTTCTTAAGTGTTCTGTATTACTGAATAGGATTTGACAACCATTTTTTTCTCTTACTCTCTCAGGATGTACAAAACTTCTGTCTCTCTGTCATTATAAACATAGAGAACAAACATAATTTACTCCCTTTTTTACTCTCTTTTTTTTTTTTTTTTGTAAAGCCTTACTATCTCTAGTACTCTATACCATCTTTAGTACCATTATGGCACATCAGGTAGGGTTATTACTACGTAAATTAGACAAATAATGAATACTGTGGAAGTGTTCATTCAGACCAATACTGTATCACTGAGTGCGTGGAAAAAAAATCACTCATATTAATGGGATCACATGAAGGTCAATGTCTCTAAAACAAAAGCATGTATCAAAATAGGATCTAAGTAAGAATCAATATCAATATACCCTATTTTCACATAATAAGCATATATAAATTTGTCAGTCACAGGAAACATATTGTGTTCTTTTCTGTTTGTAATTGCAACATCATTGTTTACCTACAGTAAGTTATAAAGCATGCCTTCAGGCATGAATTGCCCTTAAAATAAAATTCCGCTATATTATTATTGTAAATTGACAATCTCTATAAAGCTAGTATATAAAGCTGTATAATAAAACTTGTATGCCATCTATGCTCAACTTGTAATTGTCTTCTTTAACTTCAGAAAAACTTGCTTTAGTTCAAACTAAATAGAAAGATGTATTTGCCAAGCAGGTCTTACATAGGGAACAAAAAGAAGAAAGAGAAATTAGATTGGTGAGGTAGATTGGGTAGAGTTCAACAGATGGTGCTTGTGGCAGAAAGAAGGAAATATTTTCACTTTCAGGAAAGGTACCACATGAGTACAGAGGCGACATTCAGTTAAGATGTTAATGCTTACCATTGTAGCAGACAATTTTTGTGTGTTTCATGCAGATTTTTCAATTAGCCATTGTAGTTGGATCTATTTGTACCTTGGAAACATATGTTGCCAGTAATAAACGCTTGTGGTGATTCATTCACCTATGTATGCCTTGCATAGGTGGAATTTTTCAGATCTGTGGATGGAATTTGTGATAAGTTTTTCAAAGCTGTTGAGCTAAGAATGGTACCAAGCCCATTCCAGTATTCTGAATAAATCACAATATTGTCCAGAAACTGGAATGAAAAATACTTCAACATATGTTTGGGGTTTTTTTTATTCAACACAAGTTGATTAATTTATACACACAGGAAAATGTATTTCAGTTTAAAGAATCATTAAATAGTTTGGATTGGAAGGGACCTTTAAAGACCATCTAATCCAACACCCCTGCAATAAGCAGAGATGTCCTCAACTGGATCACGTTGGTCAGAGCCCCATCCAACCTGATCTTGAATATTTCTAGAGATGGGGCATCCACAATCTCTCTGGGCAACCTGTTCCAGTGATTTAACAACCTCTTTGTAAAAAATTTCTTCCTTACATCAAGTGTGAATCTACCCTCTCTCTTCTAGCTTATAACTAATAACTCTTGTCCTATTTCAACAGGCCCTACAAAAAAAGAAGTTAATCAAGGGCAATCTACTTGGAGAGAACAATGGGGATAAAGCTTGCTTAAATTTTACATTTAGCTGTTCCAAGGAATTGTATTAAAAAAATGAAATCATACCCAATCCTGCCTTTCCTTGGTTGACATTTTATTTCTATTTTCTGTCTTCCATCTTTCTCTTTTTATCAACATTTAAGAATATTTCTGCTATTGTTGCCTGTCTCCCTATTTTTCTGTATACTTACCATTCCACAACTGCAATAGGAATCATGATCTCAGTACACAATGAAAAGCTGGCTTTGATGGTGACTCTTTCACTGCTCTCAAGTTATTGACTTTTCTCTTTCCTCTGTCTTCTCTCCTGTTACTGTTACCATCATAAGCATTCAGGAATAGGGCACTCTATTGAACTTCATTTGAATTTCTGCTGAAAATCTGCCCAAGATCAGCAAAGTATCTTATCTAGTGTTTCCTTCATATAAATAAGCCTTCTGTGTTTCTGGAAGTCTTTGTTTTGAAACTTACTTCCTACAAATGTGATGAAACCTGATTATTTTTAACAATTTGTCTGCTGTAAAGCACATTGCTCCTTTTAGATTTTTGGGGTTTTTTATTTTATATTATCAAGACACTATTAAAATGAAACAATTCTAAGGAAAGGATGTGTTGAGCTACAAATATTTTTATGCTAGCATTTTAAATTTGTGATCCAAAGAAAAACAGATGAAAAAAATGCAAGCATTTATGACCTGTGCTTTCCTGTCAGGACTGAAATACATCAGGGAATCAAAAGAGGTTGAGTGATTGTATCATATGAAATCACTACCATAACTCTCTCATAATTCTTTGCAAAATTAAAGTGAAGTACAGACTGAAAAAGACTCAAGTTTCACAGCAATGAATGAGTTTGTATATTCAGTATGTAACTATGTTTGAGCTGCCAGGAAGTAAGTTTTTTTACTCAGCTACTTGAAATATCCTTTCTATCTTCTTATTTAATTACTGGGGGCAGACGGTGGAAATGATAGTATGTGAAACCTGGTATTTCTGTATACAAGTCTTCTCATCTTGCTTGATTTAAATAGCCAGATACGCCAAGTGCTTAGACTCTGGTGTCAAGGACTGCACAAGTATCTAATTGCATAGGTAAAATTAGCTATTAAAATTATTTTGTTTAGTTCTGGCCTTCTTTCTCATGAAAATGGATCGTTTTGATCAGGTAGGCTTATCGTTAAAAAGTACTACATAATTGAATTGCAGTGGCTGTAACAGAATACTACTTGATTGTATTATGTTAACTCTGTAAAATGAATCATGAAGATTTTGCCCTTTTTCAGTATTTGACCACACTGACTGCTGTCATCAGTTCTGATTAAAATATTTTTCCAGAATATCTTTACATGCAGCGAATTGTACTTCTCCTTTTGTATTTTGTCCCACTGTGTTCTTATTGCAAAGATCACTGTGTTCTTATTGCAAAAATCACTGCGCAGAATAAAAGCTCCGACCATGAAAGAGTTTTCTGCATTTTTATGAATTCAAATATTAAAGTTAAATTGCCTGTATCTTACCAAGCATCATAGGGTACTTTAGAGTTTAGTGGAAATAAATAATTACAGACTAAAATGGCTATCTGAGATGATGGATGCTCAGGGGAGTGAGAATAGATTTTTCACTGCCTGGTCACTGGTTTGAAGCTGATCCATTTCAGTGGAGACTGAAAGTACTTACCTTCTGATAGCTCACCATTGTCTGTAAGAAATTAATTTGTGAATTAATTCAAATCTGTGTAGATATGTGTTTAGGATGCAGAAAAAGATGTTATATACATGTAAAGTTTCAGAAAATAAAAAGGAACACTTCTAGAGACTTTATTGCAAGACTGACATTTCACTGAAAATGTGGGTAGTAGCAATACAGCCTGCATTGCCGTACCTCCGTATTTGCTCTCTGCATCAAGGACTTGAGTTTCTTACACTATTCACAGACTACTACAGAACACAACTATTATTTTTACAAGGTACCTGGTTAAACATAAGGAGAAACTCTGTAACTGCTACGAAACAAAATTACTTCCATAAGCAAAATACAGTGTAAGCAGCTGCTGCAGAATTGGATCTTAAACAAACTTCAAGGTCAAAAATATGTTTAGCATGATCTTAAAATATATAAAGAGTCCAGGCTGATATTTGATGGAAGTAAATTCAGGCAAAAAGTTACACACAACTCCAAGGAAAACTTTCTCATGATTTGTTAGGAAGACACTTTCCAGATTTCTAGTTGTTAATTATTAAAACCAAAACCAGTCAGCCTATGAGTGATCTTTTTTTAACTGCTTTTTTTTCCATTGGTTAAGCTCATGAAATTTTCCTTCTAGCTAGTCTGTGTAATAAAGTCTTGTCTAAGTGAGACCTCCATGGTTTATTTATGTGTGCCCCCAAGCCCAGGTGTGTTTTTTTTAACCTAAGCAGTTGATATTTTGCTCTGTGTAAGCAATTTTCATTTGGTTATATTAATAAGATCTGTTGCTATATTCTATCTGTTTTCACAAAATCTTTTCTTGGATGTGACAAATATGAACCACAAGACCCTTAATTTATTGAGAAGCCCAGATCCAGACTCTTTATGTCTTTTTTTCTCATGGAATTGTTCTTTCTAGGTCCATGGAATGTACTCTACTCTCAGAATCCAGATGAATCAACTCTGACCATGTTACAA
The DNA here is from genome assembly GCA_013389865.1 of Piaya cayana. NCBI lineage: Eukaryota > Metazoa > Chordata > Aves > Cuculiformes > Coccyzidae > Piaya > Piaya cayana. The sequence goes on along the minus strand of WAAB01010385.1, from coordinate 79,259 downwards.
TACTCCTGAATGTTTTTAGGGAACAGACAGGATAGGAGGAGGTTACCAGGGCAAGGGAAGCTCACATTTTGGGTATCACTTTTAAATTCAATGGCTAATTAGATAAAATAAATACAGTTCAGTAACGTATCATTGGACACAATTAGCAATTTAGCTTAATTTTCTTTGTAGAAGAAAAGTAAAAGTGTAGCAAAGATATCCTTCTACTATAAAATTTTATGAGTAATTTTAGCATGGAATTGTCATTTATCATTGACCTATCTTGAAACTGAGTGCTAAAAATCAGTGTAACTACCATCTTTACCTTATCATATAACAATTGATTACTTCACAACTTCAATATACTTATTTTATAATAAACATTTTTGATCAGAAATTCATTTCATTTCCTACCCAAGGAAGAAAAACCCAAAGGAGAGCGTTTATTAATGTGCCTAACTCTCATTTTTAAATCACTGTGATGCCAAAATCTCACTGAGTACCATTGATGTTCAAGCATCTAAGGACCATATATATATATTAGTTGTGAAATACTGAGGTATCAAAACCAGATCAATAAAATCAGAACAACAGTAATTAACATTTCATAGGAGACAACATGAGAACCAGTTGCATGTTGCCATACTTTGTAAAGCTGTTATTGCTGATGTTATTCCTGATCCTGAACATTAGAAACTATGTTGACTTCATTTACTCTTAAAGCTGCTATGTAAGAGTGAACCTGGTGAACAGCTTGAAATCATGTTTTCTACTCTCAAGCTTTGCAAGAGCATACAACCATCATTTAGGAAGGTAATGTGCTATTGCTGTGTAGGAATGTACTGAAAGTTTATGGTTTGGGGGCTAGAAACTTAAAGGGTGACATCATTCAAAAAAAGCAAAGAACAGAGTGTGAAAAGTAACTCTCATCAGCTGCTTGAGGGCCTGTATCTCAAGATAGGGCTTCTCAAGACTTATTCTATATTAATCCCTATGGATTACTTTTTAAAATTCTATTAAAATTGTCTTGAAATAAGAACATTTGCATATAAGAAAATGCAAGCTTGTAGGCTAATAAAGTTATCTGCACTATAAAGGACCCTGAAGAGATTTAGTATATTAAGTATTTTATTGACCAGAATTTTGAGCAATACAAAGTACCACTTATGATGTAACATAAAAGGAAATGCACAAATGTAGCAACTAAACTCGGCTACCTCAGCAAGCAAGCGCAATTTCCCATGTGTTACCTTCTAGCATGCTGTTATTCAAGATATTAGGAAGTGGTGTCCAAAGGTGATTTGTGTGACAGAAAATTCAATTAAGTGCTTATAGGTGTTTTCAGAAGTGCCAAAGTAAGTTAAGCAGTGCCTCATTCAAAAAGTTAATGCACATGGTGACTTGCAACTGAACTCATTTATCCATAGCTGTAAATGATAGTAGGCCCTAAACACATCGACAGTTTGCAGGGAATATTCAAAATATTAGTCTTGAAATAATTCAGTGGTTCTTATGAGTCGGCAGACAGGCTAGAATTAGTGCCTCTCCAGAGTGTTAACTATTTAATTATTGATTGAATGGTAGAAAAAGGAGAAGAGAAAAATTTTACAGGAAGCTCTGAAATTTATGACTTCTCTTAAATATCAAAACACCACTTCTGGCTGAAAGAAATTCCCAAGACAAAGTTTTGGATGAGTATTCAGGAAACATACTTCTGTGTGCTTACCTTTTATCAATATTCTTCCCTGGGCATTCCTGTTGTCATGAAATCACACAGAGTCTCTGAGTGTTGAAGGGGGCTTGATATCACCTAGCCTAATCCTCCTGCTCAGGCAGGGTCAACTACAGCTGGGTGGCAAGGACTCTATCCGCTTGTGTTTGAATATCTACAAGGACAGAGACTCCAGGATCTCTCTGGGAACCTGCACCAGTATTTGATGATCCTCACCATAAAAAAAAGTGTTTCTTATGTTCAGAGGGAATTTCAGGTATTTTAAGTTGCCACCAGTGAGAGGAGTCAGGTTCCCTCATCTTCTTTCACTCTCATATTATATTTACTCATATTGATAGGATCCTCTTGAACCTTCTCTTTGCCAGCAGTCCCAGCTCAGCCTCTCCTTGCTTGAGGAGTGTCCAGGTCATTAATGAATGTGTTAAACAGCAGTTGTCTCAGTATCAGCCTCTGGGCTATATCCTGACTTGCCTCCAGCTGGACTTTGTGCTGTTGTCACAACCCCCTGGGCACAGCCATTCAGCTCTTACCTGATATTAATATTCTTCCCCAGGCATCTCTGTTGTCCAGTATTATCATAGAATCATAGAATAATCAGGTTGGAAAAGACCCACCAGATCATCGAGTCCAACCATTCCTATCAAACACTAAACCATGCNGCACCCTCCTCTCCACAACCTCAGTCTCATATGTTCTATACTGGGTTTAAAAAATTGTTGATGGAAGAATTTCATTCCCTTGTCCTTGGATATGCTTCCAAGGCACTGAGTGGGTATTCTTATGTATTCTTATAGGAATATATGTGTGTGTGTGTGTGTATATGTATATATATGTACAAGTATTCTTATGACAAAAAAAACTCGGCTAGATGGACCTGTAATGACCATTCAAATATTCTTCTTTTAGCAACTACGTTAGAAAGAGTTTATTTCTAAATCAGGACAATCTGCCCTCCCAAACATATCCTCAGGTCTGCAAAGTAAGAACTAGCATAATCATATTACAAGCATATAATGAGAACCATTTGGACCAATGTGCCCTTTCATTGATATTAAAAAGATGGGATAGCAATAAAGCTGTGATGTTTTAAGTTCCCTGGCACCCATCCCCCACTCAGGATTACATTAATAGCCATAGTTTATTTAATTTTCATGCTGAGCACCTTTGTCCTTTAAATGGCCTTGACAATCCTAGCTTGTGAACTAAATCCATAGAAATAAATGTATATATTTCTAAACAATCTTCACCATAATTTTATGTAAATTACATAAGGAATAAATTAGTGCAAAATTTCTTGTTTAGCTTCAACCTCTGCATGTAATATATTAACTCAGCGTGAATGTCTATGTTCACATGTCACATGCCATTCTATTATTCTTTGCTGGCATAAAAGAAAAGACAGAACATTTAAAAATATATTATAAAAATAATACATCAAAGGGAACAAGCAGCTTTGATCCTCACATCTAATTAATTGCACATTGGATAGATTTAGCTCATACAAATGTGGGATGATTACTTCACTATAAATGATTAACAACAATGTATGAACAGTTGTTTGTTTTCTCTTCATTTCTTCCAAATGCAAACCCACAGACACCTACATTTCAAGCATCAAGAAAGAGGTTGAAGCATGCTATGTCCTCTTCCTAGTTATCTATGCTATGGAGAATCTGAGAAGCACTTGTCTTCCAAGGGCTTTTAAGTAATTCAGCACATAAGCAGGTAGAACATGTATGCACTTCCTTGAGCATAATTTGTAAGTCAGTACAGATGCTCTCATACCAATCAGTAAAACATCGGGCTGTAATTTATAATAGCTAGTACACCAAGATCCATACTTTACACCTATACAGCAATTGATGTATATTGCCAGATCCCTTGGGATATGTGAAGACCTAGGGGACAGACAGTATTATTTAGAATCATGAGGCACATGACAAGATTCTTTGATCTAGGTATAAAAGGAAACATAAAATAAACCTACTTTTCTAATGAAAATTTTAATGTAACCACCAAGTGTTTTGACTTCTTTTACTGTGCCCAAAATGCTGTAGTTCAAAACTAAAAATTTAAAGATATCCGTTGCATTAATCTGTAAAGTTTACAATACTATTCTCACATAAAATACAATATATTTTTTTCAATTAGTCTTTGGCAAAATCCTGCCAAACACAATAGATATGAATAGTCCATGATGAGTGAAATTTACCTTCTGTTACACAGCAGTAACTTATTGATTTTGTAAAATATGATTTCACAGCAAATGAATCTCTATAAGTGTCTGCTGAATTGAGCTCCCAGTATGTTTGAACGTGTTTGTGTGCATGTATGTATGTATCACATAATTATTTTCTTGTTCCAGATACTCTACAATTTCTTTGGGATGACAGACACTGAGAAAGTGAAATGCGCATATTTTCCCACCAGGGATCAAAGCAGAAAAATGGCATAACTTAGATGACCTTTCTGCCAGGCTCCCTCCATGGTGAAGTTCCCATTTAAACATCTTTCCCAGAGCTGCATCTCCTCCCTCCCTGTGCTTTACTGTTTCTACATCAACGGCTGAAAGTAGGAAGTGCAGTGAAAGGTGAAACTAAAATGTTTTGATGCTGGGGCTTTGATCCTTACTGCTCTCTTAGGATCCCCTCTATCTGAAGCTCTCAATCAAGTTCTGAGTAACTTCTGAGAGGAGGGACGGTCTTCAAAAGTTTTTCATTCCTTTTTTTGTTTCTGCAGTTTTTCTCACAGAAGGGCGTATTCAGATTCCTAAAGAAGGCTTTGAAAGGGATCCAAAGAGGCAATCACATGCATGTGCAATTATTTTTCCACCAGGCAAGAATATATGGAATGTGGATGGAATTTCAGCATAGCTCTGTGAATGTGAGTACCAACTGAAACTGGGTAGGTATATTCCATTAAGTTCTAGGTAAATTAATGTGCATACACACACTGAATTACTAACTTTGTAAAACTGAAAGTAGGAAAACCTGTCTGCCTTCAGTTGTCAATATTAAGTTTAATTAGAAGGAATATCTTTAAGGGTGAAGAGTGTCACTGAGCAGTTCTGACTTCACAGTATCTTGAGAACATGATTCTACCAAGTATAGGATTTCTGAAGGGAAAAATGAATACTAGTCATGCCTATTTTGTACAAATAGAACTATATGTAGACTTTCTTTCTATAGGTTAATACTAAGTAGGAACAAATATTCTCCAAACACTATACAATATATTCTTTCTCCTCATTTAAAATGGTGTAATTGAAATCCACATGACTTATTAAGCATTTGAAATGTAAGTTAGTTCAAATGAATCTGATTTTCACATTCAAAATACCTAGTAGATACAATAGCATTTGTTCTTAATTATTGTCTGTCATTTTTTATTATCCTCTTGTTGAATTCAAGTTATCCGGGAAGACAACAAAAAAGCACCATTTGAGCTAAATGACTGCTGCAAATAATGAGGAAACTGACCATACAGGCTTGCAAACAGCATGCTGCTTGTCTCATGTTTTTCAGTCTATAGATCCACACACTGTACCTATGAATAAGAGGTACAATTGCAACAGTTAAGCTTAATTATTGGATAACATAAAAGCAAAACCATGATGCATTTGTTAGGTGCATCTTTTGCTGTGAAAATAACAAGAGTTTGTAGTATGTATTTATTACTTGTGCCCTTAATTTAAGATAGGAATTGCCTAAATTTACCTTCTGTTATTTTTAATTTTAAATTTTATTTCTATCTTTACTTCATAGAAGTACCTTATATGTCTGTATTTGAGGGCTTATACGGATTGGCTTGATCCTTACAAAAATTTGACTAATTACTCCTTATTAATTGAACTTTAATTTTGAATCTGAGCTTCAAAACTAGAGATAGACAGAAGAGAAAAAAATAGCTCAAGAGGAAAAACATATCTTCTAATTTTATGACTCGATCTAAAGAAAATAGATACACTGAGTATTTAGAAAAGTAGATAATATTATTGTCCTTTGAAGAATTTTTACTAGATGTAGTTTTCAGGACTGTTAGTGAAGCATGACCCATTTATCTTTGTTTGACCTTTCTCAGTTAACTGTGGCCCAGCGTTGTTTGGTTTGCTGTATCTTTGTTTAAACTTTGTTCCTCTGCGAGGAGCTGTGGCTTCTGTGTTGCTCAGCATCACTGTACCCCATGGGTGACATTTCCTCTGATCCTTAAAATGCTGTATTTCAGATGTTATATCACATCTCTGAAGAGTAACTTGCTAAGGAAAATATAGCTCTATTTTCTGAAGGAACTGAAGCTACATCAGGTTGGTTTTCACCCTGTAGGTTATTTGAGCCCAGAATGATGTTATGCAAAATGAAAATGGAGGGCAAATTCCTGTCTGCTACTGAAGAGATGTCATTGAGAGGGGAAAAAACCTCAAATAATTTCTACACCCTTCTACTGATGTCTTAAAAGCAAAGATTTAACTATGCTGAACTGGAGAAAAACATTAATTTCTAAGAGCAATGGTATACTGATAACTTGGCTCTTGCTTTGTAGATCAGGTGTATAAAATCAACAGTTTATATTCTCTTGGCATGATCTTGTTTCCAGAAGGTTGGATGAAGGATTTTTTCTTTGCTTATTTGCTTGTTTTTTTTTTTCTTGTTTCATCTGATATTAGATGATCATTCTCTATTTTTTCATCAAGTTAAGATGTCTAAATTCTGGGGGATATTCTGGCTTTATATTAGGAATTTTTTAAATTTTGTATTTTATTTATTTAATTGAAAATTTGTAAAGCCTGAGTCTCATCTGGGTGCCTCATCACTCTTTTTATTTACGTTCTTTCCAGTGCTCAAGGTCCCCCCCCATTTGCTGGCACAGTTCCACCATTTCTCTGCTGTTACCAAACCATGCTGTTCCTCAGTAGAAGTCTAGTGAGTGACCTGATCTGTTATAAATCTTTATATATTTATGTTCAAAAAGTGAACAGTGGTGAAATTCCTCATAGTAAATGAAGTACATCATGATGGAAAGGTATAAGACAGGCTTTTTCTTCTTTCCATAGAGAGTTCTCTAAAAATGCAGTACAAGCCTCTTCTCCCAAGTGACAGGGGACAGGACAAGAGGAAATGGCCTCAAGCTCCACCAGGGGAGGTTTAGACTAGACATTAAGAAAAAAATTTTTCACAGAAAGGGTCATTGGGCACTGGAACAGGCTGCCCAGGGAGGTGGCTGAGTCACCTTCCCTGGAGGTGTTCAAGGCACAGGTGGATGAGGTGCTAAGGGGCATGGTTTAGTGTTTGATAGGAATGGTTGGACTCGATGATCTGGTGGGTCTTTTCCAACCTGGTTATTCTATGATTCTATGATTCTAAGTATAGTTAAATAAGAGAAGCAATCCAAGAACCTGAGTCTGTGCTTTGTAGCAACATTTTTTTACAGAAAGTTAGCAAAAAATGAGAACTCCAGGACTTGTTTGTCTAATTACCATGTAAGTATGGCTGTAGGGACAAAAATCTGGTTAACTACAAATTGGGTGTAAAATGGCTGCTTTCTCTTTTGTACTTCTCTTGGCTAATTTTTAAGCTTTGAGAGTCACTGCTATAGTTCTTCTCTCCTTTCTAAAAAGGGAGGTTGTACAAGTACATACCTCATCCGCATCTTACTTTTCTAAGGGCTGCTCTTTTCCATTACAAGGCACTGTGATGCACTGAAGTGAAATGTATTGCACTTTATTTTTTTGCTTGTTTTCGTAGGTATCTTTGGCCATCAAAATGCAAACTTTCATTTGCCCTGTCGAGAGATGTGCCCTGAGCACGTACTACCACAGAACAAAAGAATGTCCTAACAAATGCTTTCAGACACTACTCTGGATCATTGTTACAGAATAGCTTTTTAATGCATTTGTAAATTTGCATCTTCCGGTCAGCAAGAAAAGACATGATTTGTCTGATAGTGATGATATTGTTAAAAGCCTTTTAGAAACTGCAGAGAGTGTTTGAAACATTTATTTTACTTTGAGCAGCAACATCATATAATGCAGTGCTGAATTTGTAATGTTTTGTACTGGGCTTGTCCTTCTCAGCATTTCTTATTTAATGTAAGGATAAATTGATACAATAAAATGATTTTACATGTTTATAATATGAATTATGAGTGTTATATGTAAAGTTTCCAGACATATCTTTCTGCCTCAACAAACTTTTATCACTTCCTTTTTCCTTCCCCTTTCATGTCTGTGTTCATAATTTTAACTTATGCATACAGTTTGTATTTGAATACAACAATGAAAGCGAGTTCATTTGCAGTTCATATCTTCATTTCCTCAACAAACCTTTCACATAGCTGTATGTCATTAAGTCCCTCCTCATTAGGTCTTTTTTCCAATCCAACATAGTTTGCTTTTACTGATTTTAGATAACACCTAAACAAAGTTTTACAAAACGGGATTGTTATATTTCAAGTTTTAGATTTTAAGTTAATTCACAACCTGCAACAACACGTATTGCCCCCAAATTGCCCAAAAATAGATGAACAGGTAAAGAGAAGGTTTCTCAGGTGAACAGAGTACAGATTTTGAGAATTTAGATTATGGGAAAAGGAATAGGGAAGATCCCATACTCCCAAAAAACCCCAAACCAAACACACTGCTAGTGTAAATCAAGGCAGCTCCAAGTTAATAGTGCTCCACTGATATTCACTTATAACAGCTGAGGATCTGGGTCTGTGACTGTCAACCCTATGCATGGAGGTACCTCATAACACTACTTGTGTTGAAACCTATTGCACATTTGTCAATTTAGCTTGCTGTGATCCTTGACAGTGAAAAGCTGTATTGTGCAACGTGTTCCAGAATGCTAGCAGTGATGTCCCCAGTAGTTGATCATTTCCCTTTCTGCAGATTTACAGCCAGATATTTCTATGCTACATTGTCCCATGCTATGTCAAAGATGTCTCAGTTAACTTCCTGCAGACAGCGCCACACACAGTCACGTTAAGAAGCTATGCTAGGGGTTTGGAGATGTGTAGCTTTGCTCCAGGTTATCAGAAAGGGAGATTGACAGAATGCAGAATCATATTTTCTCTCTATATCTTTGTCCATTTACAGGGATAATTATGTAGGGTACAACCTCCTACCGAAAGGACCTACATTGCTTCCAGCTCAAGGCTAATGTAGTTGACAATGTCCAGATATCTCCAGGGAATGTGGTGTAGATATCTGTAGATGTAATCTATGTTTTTTGTTCCAATTTACTCTAGTCATTCAGTTCATAGTGTTATTATCACAGGTAAAGGAAAAGCAGTCAGTGGTATGAGTTTGTGAATGTCTAACTTCATCACTGAAGAAAAGAACGTACTGTATACAGAATTACTGAATTCACTGGTTTCCTAAATGTTCCAAATATTCTTATCCATTTTTGCTAAAACAGTTGAACTTTTGAATAGCTCACTTTGGTGTTCAAATATGAGTGAAATGGCAGCTGAGATGAGTTTTCAGCCCAAAGAAACAGGAACACAGACCTGTTGAGAATCAGATACAAAACCATTCTCCAAATTGATTAAGGATGAAAATTCAAATCTCACACAATCTATATTATAGTATCATACTTTCAATACCTCTCTCCCCTTCTGTTGCAATGGAGATGTCTTTTTCCCTGGTGAAATAGCTTCACAAGGATAAAAAGATATTCCATCCTTTCTCTTTAAATAGATTTAGGTTTGAGCATTCTTCCAGAACAGATAGGATTTCATTTTCAGAGGAAAAGGACCTAGGTGAAACTCCAAACTGTTACGTAACCAGTGTTATTTGGGTGGAAAAGAAGTTTTCTGGGAGTCCTGATTTCATACACATGTGTTAGGAAGTGTTAAAGTATGACAAAGAGACTGAGCAGCTGAAGATATAGGGTGCCTAGAAATGGATCCTGGTTGGGTTTAATGTCTGTTAAGTGTGGAGCTGTGAAGCTTCAGGAACAGAGCTCTTTGGTGTACTGACAAACAGAACTTCAGGTGTTTGGCATATACTAATGTTCAAGCTTCTGTGCCTGTGGAGCTTACACACTTTTGACCTAGGCAGACCTAAGCAAGAACCACAGCTATATATCTGGACATGTGTAGTTTTTTTTGGGTAAGCTGCCAGAAATTTCCTGAGAAACTTATCCCCATAACTCAGAGTTCTGGATTTCAATAGACAAGCAAGCACCTAAGAATGAAAAACTGCTACAAAAATTGCCTAAATATGATTGGGGGGGTAGGGATGTGTAGAATCAGCACTGACTGCTATTGATTTCAATAAGATTGGGACAATTAGGAACATTTCAAAATGTAACTTAATGAAACTCCTAAAACTTTAGATGATTCTTCAGAAATGTTCTAGTAATTTCAAAGAACAGAATCTCAGTTTTGCCTCAGGAATGTGCTTTTTAGAAATTCTGTTTGCATACGTTTTCTGCTGTTCTGCAATATCAATACAACAGGACAAATTCTTCGTTCCTACAAAATATTTGGATTTGTGCATGCACTGTTTATCTATAACTCTTGGTTAATTCTTGCACAATTTCATTTATTTTTATACCTGTTCAAAATACTGTTTCTGCTGCATCACACTATCATATGGCTTGTTAAAAAGTCTTTTTGAAATTTAGCCCTGATTGTCCTTCTTAAGACATAAGAAGAGATTAAACTTCAAATATCAGCTTCTTTCTTTTTAAAGCTTATTAACATCTAATCAAGATTAGATATGTGTTCAGGCTTCTGAGGGAGGTGTGTCAGCATGCAATAGCATGTAGAGTACAGTACAAACTGTTCCATACTTCTTCATCCTTATTAAAATGGCTGCTGGAAAGTAAAATGTTGATTGAAAAAACAAAGAGGGTTCTTGCCATGATTCTGTCACTCATTCAGTGTTTCTACTTTTTTTTTCTTATTATTATTCCTTCAGGTAGTTGATACATCAAACAGAGGAGGAGAACAGTTTTCTCTGAAATACTATGATTTACTTGAGACAGTAGTGATTATTATCCTATTGTTTTAAATAAATATACGTTTATGATTTGGCTTCTGTCAAAGAATAAGGTATTGAGCTATTGATATGAAGTAAGCCTCAACACAATTATAATAGTCAACACCTGATATTTACCAAATTATCTTTCTGACCTAGAGAAGCTGTTGTAAAACAATTAAAATTAATGGAATTTAATTTTCTTTTAATATGCTTTATTTTTTTAAAATATTTCCCACTGTAGAAATGGGCTGTAAGTTGTATATGAAATTAGAAAATAGTCTCTACCTTTGGTATGAAATTTCCTGAACTATAATTTCCTCCATGAAATCCGAGGGGTTTATTTCACATACTGATTTCAGGAGGAGTAAGAACAAATCCTCACTTCGCTATTACTCTTCTCAAACATGCTTCCACAATCATGTAGTCAATGTTTTAAAAATAAAACTTTCCTACAAATTGTGGTAGAATATAATTCTCTTTCCTACCAGAATCCATACATTCCCATTGATAGGGGTTAACCACAAAGCCTCTCTTATATGACTATCATATGTAAGGAATGTATATATAAACATCACATTCTTTTCTGGGAGCTCTCTTTATAAAATATAATATCCTTTACTAAAAATAACAGCTGTCCGGCCTTCTTTCTTTCTATTTCTCCTGTCCCAATGCTTGTCTTATTGCTTTTAACATATTGAAGATAGCTAAAATTATTTTTTGATTCCTGTTCTAGACACATTGTATCACCTACAGATTTTCCCACCTGCCCAAGAAAAATCTTTTTATGAACTCAATTTGAGAAGAATGTATATTCCAATTTGGTTTGTGTCACTTATACTGAAAATGGAATACGATAATTCTCTTATCACCTCTGCTTCACATAAACATACACATAATCTGATATTTCTTGAAACAGTAGGATAGTATTCTGTGTAATTTAGGCAATGAAATTGGCTTTTTATATATGTATCTCTTAATATATTAAATGACTGAGTCCTATCAAATTCTTTAATGTTGGAAGAAAATAAGTTTAGTGAAGGCAAAAATATTTGAGAGAGTAAATACAGACATAGATGTGTGCCAAGTGCATCAGAATTTAAAATATATATGCATTTGCTGCATTTTTGTTATCTCCTCACTTCCAGGTCCTCTAGTTGAAGGTACCAGTGCAGGGTTCAAACTGGTTTGAAAGAAATTCCAATAAAACTTAGAAAATACATAAGTCTAAATAGGTGCAGTGGAATGAAGTACCTGCTTTAAATCAAGTAATTTAATGATGATTTGTTCAGTAATTTCTCTCTGAGTAGCAGAAATATGTTAAGTAAAATTAGATCTGCTGTTGTAATCTTGTAAGTGCTTTTTTTTTGAAAATAACAAACAACTTTATTAAGGAACCACTGGAACGCACCAGTAAAGAGAAGGGTCTGATTTCCACTGGAGTGTTCAAATGAATGTGGTGGGCTAAAAGCAAAACCAGGCCAAATAAAAAAATCCATACTCTAGATAATAAGTTATTCAGATGCTGCATATTAGCTAAGGTAATCAGATTTCAGGACTATTAACAAATACTGGTATTGGCGTTGTAATTAAAAAAGCATTTATTCTCAGCATCTTTACACATATGTTCATCTTCTTATCAGGCAACATCAGCATGCTGTTTGCCAGTTATTCTGATTTAGACTCAGCCTTAGCATTTAACATTCTATTATCTTCTTTTTTTCCAGACTATAGGAGGAAAGACAACAAATCTCAGTTGGACTCCGGGTCAGCAACTGTGGCATACAAATGTCTTAGTTTCTAAAAGATGATCTATATGCGATTTCCCATACACTTATAACTCAAGACCATACACCATGACAATTTAGCCTCCACCACAAAAGAATTAAACACAATTTTACCTGAAATACTGAGAATCTGAGGTATAATATAGTGCCTTTTCCTCTGTCCTTCAGAATAATATAGCACCTCACTTCTTCAATATCCATCTCTAAGAAATCCTAAAAAGAGTCTTTTTTTGAAATAAAGTAATGATCAGATATTAATTACAGAAATACATATGTCACTTTAAAGTCTTACCAGTGTTGCTGCACTTCGTTATTCCCAGTTTGCTGGGAAGCCGAAAAGCTAACATAAACATCTCACATCATCTTCCATGCAAACATAGCTGAGTTAGTTTCAATATTGTTCCCCATGTAGAATAAACTAAGTGGACTTACTTAGAAAAGCAATAGAAGAGCAAATAAAACTGTTACAGACTGAAAATTCCTGTTGTCCTTTTTCCTCTTCTATTCAAGTTGTTCCAATATTTAAGGGAGTCCAGCCATTTTTCCACCTTGAATAACAGACACAAGAATATTATTTAATGAGACTGTAGGTAGCAATTTCATCAACTGAAATTGCATGACCAATATTTTACAAGGCCAAAATATAACTTAGAAGAGCTTAGTACTTTATTAATAAAGCAATTTCTTCTGTAGTATTTGCAATTTTATGGATCTAATTAATACTCTTTTTTTTTTGTCAGTTTCACCATTAAAATCCAGTAAGCATCAGAATATTCATTAAATTATCTGTGATCATACTTATGAAATTGCATGCATTAAATGACAGAGCTGATAATTCCTTTCTGAAAATTGTGGACAACTGAACTCAAAAATTATAGAAAACAACTAGAACAATGCCCAATCAAAAACATTAAGAGAAAACAATCCTCAAAGAATATGTTTCTTTTCACATGTAGTTTTCATCAACTGGAGAGAATATTTTAGCTGCTCTCAGAAGTGAACTTGAATATATTTTGTACAACATGTACAGCGATGTGTAGCTGGGTTATTCAGAACAAGAACTGTAAGCCTCAAAGCCTCAAAGATTTGCAAATATGACAGTATGGGCTGTTTCCTATATTGCCATTTATCTCTGATTAATCATAACTTCAAATCTTTTCTTTCTCCATAATTTTTGCAATGAATCTGAGAAATACAATAATGACCTGTCTTAAAATTCAAATGCCCTAATAATAGTTTACAGAAGTGAAAATTTAGTTTAATAAAATTCTGGAATAGGAATAGTTGGAGAGTAATTTCAGCCTCAGGAATCTTAATAAAAATTTCTTGAGAAATGTACATAGAATGTCAGTAGCTTCCATCAAACAACTATTACGCTTTGATCATTGTTTTGGCGGGATTGGTTGTGGAATGGGATTACAAATAAAGGACCAGACTATGGTGCTTTTCTACAGGTGCTACTTACTACAGAGGCATTAAAATATTAATTGATCTTCATGATTATAGGGATAACAATAAACAATATGAGCAAGAATGTACATACATACAATAGGCATGATTTGCAAGCTTTCTGCATGGGAAGAAGCGAAGCCTGCAAGATTGTCCATACAAGCAATCTGCAGCTTCAGAAAGGTGAAAACGAGTTAATCACACACTTTCATCCATTTGCTTAACTTACTACCTGGGAATTTGCTCACTGCTCTTAGAAAATAGGGTAATATATCTAGTTGCTACTAGCTAGACAACTGAATGAATTCTTAGCTATCAAAGTAGTCTCTTTCATAACTTCCTTTACCCTGTGATCTTTAACAGTGCAAGATATGATTGCATCTCTTTATCATAGATTTATTTCTAACTTTTAGGTATATTGCATACACTTTCAGTTCTATAAAGTGGAAAATAATTCAGACAGATTTGTTGAATGTTTATTTTCTTTTAGCAAATAATAGTAGATAATGAGCACATGTCACTTTGGAGAGGTTAACAGTGAAAAATATACTTTGCTTTCTGTTTTTACATACATGCAAATCATTCTCAATGACCCCATTGCATACTTTCATACCTTATTGAAATTATATTCCAAGTATGAGTAAGTAATATGACAAGGGAACTTCTTTATGCCTGATATAAATCAATGATTGCTGCCTTAATTTAAAAGCTGAGTGATGATAAGATACTGCGAATCAATAAATTTGGGCTTCTAATATTACGCAGAACATAAAACCTGTTTGTGCATTATAATGTAGCAATAATGTATCCCTTCCTAATCACTGGCATGCTTATCTTTTCTACCTTGCCTATAGCAAGAATAATAAAAAGTTTGCAAAATATGAAGAAATTCTGATTTTTGTATGCCTGCATTATGGATCCCTGCAGCTATTATGAAAAGTACTAAAATACTTGAACTATGAGAATAAAATACAATTTACAGAGTACATTTTCTTATTATTGCCTTTGAAGATAGGATCAGTTGTCTACACAGACCTGTAAAATGTTTTAAGGGTTGAAAGATACACCTTAATGCATTTATCTTTTTTTTCCTAATGAAAGATAAAAAACCAACAACACTCTGAATGATAAACAAACCAAAGCAAACAACAACTTACTGCTTGCCTAAGTTGACCTCATCCTTAAGAATCAAAGACTGCTTTATGTTGGCTCTAGCATTAGCTAAACTAAATCCTAAAGCATATTCTTAGGTGGTGTGAAGTTGGTCTGATTGTTTTCAAGTGAAGCAACTCTGATTTGCACGAGCTGCAGATCAGGGCCCTTACAGGACTAACCACCTGGCTGTGTTTCAGAATTAACTGGGGATAAGACTGATTGTTTCGTAACTGTTTAGTAGAGGATTGGCTACCGATTAGTTCTTTTTGACCTTGTCTCTTTATCCTTGTGCAGATATCTCAGTGGGAGAAGAAACGAGGATGAAGAAGGTGGATGAGGATGATAAGGAAGTCGTGATATTTTCTAGTGCAAGAAAGTAATCATTTAATATACATTCAAAGTGAACTTTGTGATTTGTGGGTGATGTATGAATGTTTCTTTTAGCTATAGAAATATAGTCCACTCAATTATTTGTATCAGCTGGAAAAATCAAATAAGGCACAGATTATTGTAGTGTATCTAAGACAAGGGGAGGCAGGGGAGAGGTTAATACTTTTTCCTGGATTGGAATCACTTCACAAAGAATATTTTTGAGGGGTTTCTTCCATATAAATCATGCCATTCTAGTTCAAAGCAACAAATTCAAACAGGCTTGCAAAATATACAAACTAGTAAGTTCAGGATACTAATTTAGATATGGTTGTTTACATTCTCACCCCATTTTGCTCAGTGTGAAATGTTGAAAGCAATTGTAGAGACCACAAGCATTTTGGTCCTGGCTTTAAGTAAAAGAAAACATGTAAAAAGGGAGTTATTGCCTAACTTAACAAAAGCTTTTGCAATGCTTGTGTTTTCTTTTGAACATAAGTTTCATACACTTAAAAAATTATTCAATGGTGGAATACATCAACAAAATCTTTTTTTATCTATAGCTATAGAAGGGAAAAAAAGGAGCTCATAAATATGCTTACAGCTCATGTTTACAAAATCTGCTAATGATCTCACTAATGGAAGCTAGATTACGGAATGTATTTTGCATCAGGTTTATGCCCAGAACAGCCATTTTCAAAGGAGTCCCTGATAGATGTTAATTTTTACTTTTGTATCTGCAGTTCTTCAATTAGACGAACATGTATTATGCTGGGGAATGAATCTTTCGGTGAGCGCATTTACATATATTGGGTTTTGTGGTTTTGGGTTTTTTTTTAAATTTTGCGAATCTTTACACATGCACATTTCAATTAAAAAACCCCATTCTAATTATTTAAAGCTTAAGTACATGAAATTCTTTAAAGAGTTCATGATACCTAGCTTTCGTCGATGTGTCATCAAGTTTATTTGTACAATGAGGTACTTTTCCACCTTTAAACACTGTAAGCTAGAGTGAGTTAAGTTTTAGATTGACTGCATATATAGATAATATTTTTTTTCTTTTTAGTGCGGTAGCAGAGCTTAACAAAATGACTCAGGTCAAATGTTTAGTCTTGATATTTGTATGATCCCACTAATAGGAAAGAGATTATAGAAAATATTTTACAGCCGGTTTATTTAGAGACTGGAAAGCTCAGTGCTGGTGCAGTTCAAGACAGTGAAAAAATTCCAGTTAATTACAGTTAAGAGAAGATCAGGTACAGGACAGCTAACCTCTATTAGATTTTATTGCTGTCCTTTTGGGCTGTTTAAGATACACACTAACTTTCCATTTTCCTCTGCCCTCAGGTGTAAGTATCATCAGTATTCAACCTTGATGAATAGTAAATGCAATCAAGGACAATGACCTGCGAA
Source organism: Piaya cayana (assembly GCA_013389865.1). Classification (NCBI taxonomy): domain Eukaryota; kingdom Metazoa; phylum Chordata; class Aves; order Cuculiformes; family Coccyzidae; genus Piaya; species Piaya cayana. Next base: position 62,389 of record WAAB01010385.1, on the reverse strand, counting down.
CCTCTCCTACTGTGATTCTGCTGTGAAAGGATTGCACCTCTGTGCAAGGTGGATGTCCTCGTTTTGAGGACATTAGCAATGCCCACGTGGAGAAAACAAGCTCTCCAGCACAAAGAAAGATGCCTTATGTGTTGACTCTGCTCCTATTTGAATATTATTCTTCAGTTTAATTGGAACACAAGCAAATCTTTAGGACCTTATTCTCATTTCATATAATCGAAGACTAAATGTTGCAGCTTGGTTTAAGAAAAGAATTTAACATTTCATGTTGCAGAGACTTAACCTCAGTAGAAAGAGGGAGATGATTAGCTATTGATGTATAATATTAACTATATTAACTATAAAAGAAATGTATTGATCAAAATATAAAGACTTAAATCTTAGGCTTTTAAGTTGGAAGAGAATCACAGCCTGAAATCTAGTGTAAATACAAAGACAGCATATTTTCAGGCTTCTCTTCATTATCCCAAGAATCCTGATGATTTGATTTTTGATGTTTCTATGTCACTGCTAAAAAAATGGCATCTCTAATGCCAAGTAAACCCACTAACTCACATTGAATCAGTGACAAGCTAGTCACCTCTCTAAAAGTTTAAAATTTTGAAAATTTAGGCAAAATTAAATAAGCAAGCTGAAGATTTCAGGCTTTTTTGACTCTGAACTCCTTCCTTTGCCTATCCATTGATGTTTACCCACAACATAAATAAATACTAGCATTAGATTTTTTTTTACAGTTACTCTTTAGGTATGTCACATATACTTTTTACTAATTATAAAGTAAATATATCTTTTTAGAATAGATTTTGCATTCACTAGGTTATCATCTTTCAGGCACTAGAATTTTAGAATCATACTATATTCAAAAGTGAATATTTATTTTAGTCTTCTGTGCTTCTTTATTTCTTAAAACACTGCCACAAGCCTTGGAGAATAAGGTGATTTTTTTAAAGGATGTATGAATGTAAAAAGTATGCATGCAGAATGAGAGACATTTAAAACTGCAACAGGCAAAGGGAACTAGAAAGACTAAAGCTAGGATGCAAAAATCATATATTGGTAAGGAAGAAAGTAACTTCTGGGAAAATTTTTGAGGAGAATTTCCTATGTTAGCTTTCTGAGAGTATTTGGGATGCAATATTGTTAGTATATCTAGCAGAGTGGTATGAAGCAGACATATATTGATTAATTTTCACCTATTTGATTTACTTTTCTCTGTTCTTATGATACTTACTCACACTGCAGTTCTTTCTCTCATTCAAAATTTGAGCCAACCTTGGAGACAGTTTACTTATCTCCCTGTCTATTGAGAGCCTACACTTTGCTTGTGTGGAAAGTCAAGGAATGAACTAGAGAAACAGCTAAAAGAAATTATGTTTAATTGGTTTTTTTTTACCAGCTATCCAGAGGTGATCATGGGAAGATTCAGGCAAAGTTTGTTTATTAATGAAGAAGAATAACAAAATGTCACAATACATAAGGTTTTTGGCTTTTGTTAACTCCTGTGTATTTTCTTTGAATGCTAGCCCCAAACTATGCTGTTGATATGGGCAAGCATAGGTATGCTTTTAAGAAACACCTTATAGAAGAAAATTATGTGCTAGATAATACACCTTAAAAGGATGAAGAAGATTGAAGAAGATTGGAAGCTAGTTGAAAAACTACAAATGCCAACATTAAATATGTACTGGGGAGTTTATGCACTTTCATAGTGTATCAATGTGTTCTTCAACGCAACTTCATTAGATACATATAGACTTCCATGTATAATAAAGACTCATAAACACAAACGTGCATTTGCGCTCAGTGTTAAACTTTACTTTCTGAAAATAATCCTAACCATTCACTAGCGATTTCTTTGATGCAGAAATTCTGCCAACACGTATTTTTAAAGGATAAGTAATTGATTTATCTTCTTTTGTTTCATTTTGTTTCTTGTGTGGAATCTGTACAGCAATTAGCTGCTGAGGTTTCTGGCTGTTTTCTCTTTCAAATTATTCTTTTGAGGATTTTCTTCAGCCTTAGTTGGATTTAATGTATTTCTTTGTGGAGCTCTTAAACTTCAGATAAGAAGGGAAGACTTAACATTATCATAGTACCTTCTGGCTGCCTTCTTTCAATAAGTCAAATCCAAACATGGACGGGAAAATAAACTCTTAGTATCATCAGTGTTATAAAAGACTGGTTTGGATTTATAAGCATTTTTTAAAAGTCAAGAATTCAAATGTCAAGATTGAAAAAAACCTGCCACTGGAATAATCTCCTCAGGGAGGAGGTGGATTCACCAGCACTGGGCACTTTTAAGATTCTGTTGGACAGGGTACTGGGCCATCTTGTCTAGGCCATGCTTTTGCCAAGAAAGGTTGGACCAGATGATCCTTGAGAGGACCCTTCCAACCTGGTATTCTATGATTCTATAATTCTATGATTCTATAATATGTGCATTCACAGTCAACAATTAGAGGTTACACTGCTGAAACCACCCCGAGAATTTTTTTTAGTTATTTCAATGTGTATTACAGTAGAGATGTTAAATGGTAAGCCATATTTTTCCAAGATAATAACTTTAAACACTTGTAGTTTTTCAAGTCTACTGAATGTTCACAGCTCTGGTTGATTTTGGTTTGTATATTCCTTGAGAAAATCATGCCAGATATTCATCGGTGCTTAAGTGATGATTCATAGGCTTTTAAAAAATGTTTAGTAGAAAAACATCACAGTGGAACCTTTCAACTCTTGATAAGATTGGTTTGACTACGTATCCCCATATACAAGTGTGCCCTTTTTGATGAAAAGAGGTCATGTGGCATGGGAATTTGTAATAATAGTGCATTATAGCAAATCAAAACTTATCCAAGAGAAGATGGCTACCTGAGGCAGTCAAACTGCTGTTTCCAGATCCACTGCAACAGCACATTCAATTAAATGTTTTGGAAGACTGCAAGTATTTTAAGTCAGTGCATTCAGCTTTTATAGGAAACTGAAATTTTCCCATCAAATCAAATTTTTATATGGAAGAATGAACTACATAAAACATTATAAAAAACAACAAAACCAATTTCCATTTAATATTCCTGAGGGATTTGGGGGTAGGGAGAGATATTTAGTTTTTTCACAACAATACTGGAGTTTGATGCATATGGAAAAAAATAGAGTAATACACTCTTAAACTAAAAAACCTTATGTTCAAAGTTATCTTTTATGTGAGAAATTGTATAGCATAAGCATAAGCAGATAAAGGGATAACTCCATGTCTAAAGTCCTCAACAAGAAACAGAGATGTTCAGGAACCTTGATAAAGTGAGCTCTCTCATAATTATGGTTGGAGCTATGAAGAAGCGGAGACAATGCACCTGATGGAGAAGCAGCTGGGTTATGAGTAGTAGGAAAAGGGTGTTTTGTTCTTCTATTTTAAAAAATTCTTTATATTTTTTTGTGTGTGTAACTAAATATTTAAGAATGTGCACTGAATAATAAATGTTTCAGAACACATGCTTCTTAATAAAAGATCCTAGATGGCAGGAATCAGTTTCAATTTCCTACCTGCTCTTAAGTGCTTCCAGTGGATCTGTGCCGAACACATACCTTTATTATTCTGATACTTCTCAGTGTTAAAAAAGCACTAGAAATAGAAAATATTTGCAAGGACTGATGTATTTGGCAGCTTTTGTTGTGTCAGAGCATGTAATCACAAAGAAATCACAGCATCATGGAGTGGTTTGGGTTGAAAGGGACCTTTAAAGGTTATCTAGTACAACACCCTTCATCTTCAACTGGATCAGGTTCCTCAGAGCCCTGTCCAATCTAATAAATGTTTCCAGGGATGGGCTTCTACCACCACTTCTACCACCAGGGCAACCTGTCCCACTGTTTCAACACCCATAGCTTATAGGATTTGTTCCATGATCTTCCCAGGCACAGGGATGAGGCTGACAGGCTGGTAGTTCCCAGTGTCCTCCTTTCTACCTTTTTAGAAATGGGCACAATGTTTCCCTTTTTCCAGTCATCAGGGACTTCACTTGACTGCCACGAATTTTTGAATACCTTGAGGAGTGGCTTGGCAACTATTATACATCAGCTGATTCCTTCAGGACTCTGGAGTGCATCTTGTCAGGTCCTATAGACTTACACATATTCAGGTTCCTCAGGTGTTCCATTTCTTTCTTGATTAGGTACTCCATAATTACATTATGTACTCTGCCTCTTTATTGTACCTTTGGAAAAAACAAAGGATGCTATCATTATAATGTATTAAGGGTCACAACTCACATGGATTACAGCAATATAGATATACATATACAAAACTGTAAAATATATAGGGTTTCAACATTAGGACAGTGCAACAATATTTACTGAGTCAATGCAACATCTGCTGCAGGAAGAAAACAGTGAGCAAATGGTTAATAATAATGTAAAGACTGAATGTGTGCTTTACTCTTTACATAAATGCAATTCTCATGATCTAATTGGCAAGGCAAGATATTTCAGAATTGCTGCAATAAATGCCCTGAAGCTTGCAGCTTCATGTGCCTGACATATATCATCATTGTGAACAGGTAACACTATGTAATAACTGAGGAAATGTGTCCAAAACATAAGCATCTGGGTCTGATATTTCCAGGGAAACAAAGTAATCTGCTTAACTATAGCATACTTAACACTGAAAGACAAAGTTGTTCATGAATTTGCCATATGGGAAAGGCCAGTCATTGAACAGATAACTAAACAAGTTGAGAAATGTTTCCACTTTATGGAAGCCATCGTACTTTGCAATGAAGTCTATTCCATCACAGGTGGCAATAAATAAAAATGTACACTGAAAAGTGAAGGTGGAAATATGGAGCCAAGAACATTTGCTGGGGAATGGGGAACTGAGATCTTGGCAACAGAGCCATCAGCTTCAGCAAACATGGGCTGCACAGGCAGGCATCATTTGTTATGAAATTACAAACACTGTTGAGTTTATAATGTAACTGAGCCCTATGCTTGGGAGCAAACATCTGCTTTATTATAAGAAATTAATGTTTTCTATCTGTCTTCCTCAGTGACACACTCCAAATTCCTAAGCAGAGGGAGTAGAAATGAACATTGAACCAACTCTTAGAAAAAGGGCATGAGATTTCCTGTAAAGAGAGAGGTCTGGCAGCAACAATGACTGGTCTACATCAGTGTCTTGGAAAGCCCATCTGGCTGCTGCTGCTGCTTCTGAGGCAGGCAATATTGTGGCATGGTGCCCTGCTTTGGGCAATTAAGAGATGATGGCAGAAGCCATTACTTCTAAAAGGAATCATCAGCATCAGTAGGTTGATACTTTCTACTCGTTTTTACCAATCTCTTTCAGCAGCTTCCTCTCCCTTCTCACCTTCTAATAGAAGTAGCTGGTTGTAAGCCAAACCCTTGTACTGGGTCAAATTAAATTCAATTTTGTCCTTGTTCAGAAATCTTGGCACTATATCTGAAAAAGTTTATAAGTGCCTTGCAGTGATCAGTATTTAGGTGTTTTTATTGCTATACCTGCTTCAGTTACAGTTTCAGTTAAGATTTGAGATGGCAAAATGAACTGAGCTATGATATTGTAACCTGTTTTATTTTGGAAGAAAGCAGCCCTGGACCAAAATATCTATATAGGCAACAGTGCCTTCATTGAATATGTTAAAACACATAACAAAAGCCTGACTAAAAAAAGTCCTAATAAATTACACATTTGGCAACCAGAAGGTTCTTGATATAAATACTGCCTATTAAAAATATATTGTTTATAAACTAAGTTTTTAGATTTTAAAGTATATACTTACATTTTCTGTTTGAGCATTTTTCCTGCTTATTAATTTATAATCTAAAACCATATTTAAATATAAAAATTTAAAGTAAAGTGTTTTTTTATTCTGTAGAAATGTTTCAGATTTTCAATTTAAAATGTTGACATTTTGTGTTTGTTCTGCACCAATGCTATTTTTAAAATTATCGAATAGTTAATAAACTAGAAAATCAATTTCTTCTACTAATAGAGGACATTGTGAAGAACACTGAAGAAATAAAGAGAAAGAGAGCATCTGTTGGCTTTTTAAAATATCTTCTAGCTCAAGATAGAATGCTCTCTCAACTGGCACAGAAGTCATGGATGCCATTGATTTTCATGCTTCTTGCAGCTTTTAATTGGATTGTCCACAAACGAATGTGAGATCAATAAAATGCACAAACTTCATTGAAAGTTTCCTACTTAAATTTTGTATTTCAAGGGAAATGAAAAAAATTGTTGGTAATGGGAAATAACACTAACGACCTCATGTCTAATGCATAACACTTTAAGGAATCACCTCTGTTTAAAATGTCAAGTTTTGGTTAAATATAAAGAAAATGTGCTCTGGGATCAGCCCTATTACAGTGAGTGTTGTCATGGAATGTGTGCTCTCCTTGTTTATTATAAGCAGGAAACCCAACAGATCATTCAGATACTGAAATATGCCTGTAATTTTTTAAAGTTTCTGTACCGTACTTCAGTGTTTACAATCATTTCCTGAGGGAATATTTGTCTTAGAAACCACCACTGAAAATCACAGGTCTCAAAAATCAAAGGAATGGACATGGATATGAAAACTGAAGGCATCATGCTATATTAAAAAACCAACTAAAATAATTGAAGTAAAAAGAGCATTTCACTGCTAATTAAAAACCTACATTTGAAGGCAAATTAATGGAATCTCTGCTGATGAGGAGATGTGCATGTATGAACAGATGCAGAGAAAGTAACTATAAGTCTTGTTAAATTTTATCCAATTAGGAACAATGTTGACTTTAAGGTTTGTGTTTATGAAGAAATATGGCTAAAAACCCCTTGAAGTATGTACACTGACCAGTGCATTACATTCAGGACAAATAGAAGCTTTTCTGTGGCCCTTGTGTAAGCTAGGTTGCAAATACAGAACAGACTTGAACACTTCTCCCTTTGTGTAAGAATAATTTACAAAATGAAAGCTGGTGAATTGCATATTAACACAGAACAAACAAGATACAGTATAATGTTTCAATAAAGGAAAAGCTATGTTGTAAAAGACGTTATCTCCTCTCATAAAAAAAAATCAGGATATCATTCACTGATCTATACAGAAACATAAATAAGTAAATATGAGTGCTGGCATTTTTAACCACTTTTTTTTCTTTTATTATTATATTTTTGCTTCCTTAATTAAATCAATATCTGTAGTGTAGTGTTAACAGACAAAGCAGGAGAAAAAGACTGATGACTGTTGGGATGATGACTATTTTACACTCACTGTATACTCTATGCAGCTAGGAAAGACTTCAGCCATCTGAATTTAGTCATTTTTACAGAACCAGGGCAAAATACATGCAGCTAGGAGATAATCAAGATTAATGACTAGCAATGTACAAGTGCAGTTCTTTTGAGAGTGTTTTGGGTTTTTTTGTTTGGTATTTGTTCTCCTCATTGCATTTTTAATTGATTTACAAATTATTTCATCTGAGATAGCAAAAAAAAATTAAAATTCAATGCTTAGAAAGTCCTCCATCTTAAACCAGAGGAAGAGGGGACTCTTAAGAGATCCTTTCTATCACTAATTTATACTTTCATAAGATTTCTAGCAATGCTGTTTTATCAGTGTTAATACTGTCTCTGACATCTGCTATATAAATGCATAGCACTTTTCCTAAGAAGCAGTCAGCCAGCTGCAAAATCTGCTGTAGAAAGGTCAGAGCAGAATTAAAGTTCTGGTATTTTGCCTTCAGCTTGGTACAGAGACAAAGTCTTTTGGAAAACTACTTTCCACTGAAGCTGGATATGGTTTCTGTAGGAGATTTCTGAATAGGTCTAATGTTCCCAGCACCAATGCTTCCTTTCCATAACCTCTCCAGCAAGTATTGGCCATTATGGTAAAGGAGATAAATTTGTGTATTGTGCTCTGGGGGTATAGAAACCTGGTTTGTGACCTAATACTAATATCAGTGGCAAGTCTAATAGCACACCATAATTTCTTCATGCCTTAACATCCCTCTCTGTGTGTTAAGGCACGTAAAAGCATACCTAGCTTCTAACTAATGCTTGGAATTTAGGATTAGTGATAATTGTGGAGTGATATATCAATGGCACCACAAAGTTTCGATATGTGTACATATGACTGAGTGTGTGAGTGTGTGTCTGCATGTGTGTGCGCATGTGCTTGTGTATTGTTATCTCCTCTCATATTTTGCAGTCTTAAGGAACTTTCACAGCCTTAAGGAACATTCACAGCCTTAAGGAACTTTCAGTCTTAGGAACAACGTGAGCATACACTAAGGCACCAGGTTCCTTTCTCATTCACTAACCACCTTTGGATTAAGTTCATGTGTGTATGTGTGTTTACTGCTGTGCAACACTAGGTAGGAGTTCTTTGTTTCTCTAATAGAGTCAATGAATTTTTATTACAAAAAATAAAATATTATTAAAAAGTAAACATAAACAAGTGAGCTTGTTTTTGCATAACTGATAAGAAATTCCTTTCTCTTTCTAAGGAATGTAATATAGTGGAAAATGGAAGAATATTTAGGGACTGCTTAATGAAAAAATTAATTGCCTGATAACATTTTTGTATAGTTGCAGTGGAAGAGCAGAAAGTGTGACTTTTCTGTATTTATCAAACTATCTTCTGACTTGTTTGTAATAAAAATTGACCACCATTATGAATACAAAATAAATTAAAAAGTATGTGAGTTAATCTATAGATAAACTCCAACAGTTTTCTAGCTTTTTTTATTCAATCCAGAATTCTCTCCTCCAAGTATGTGCTTTCTAGCTGATAGTCGAGTTATGTGAGAGCACAGGTACATTCCTGTCAGTTATTTGTTCACTGTATGATGTGTCTGACGTATGCCATGAAGGTGAGATGCAGTATTCTTTGTTAAGAATTAAATACAGCAGAGTTATGTGTTATACTGGATATATAGTATAGCTATGGTGTGTAACACAGTGTTAAGAGAGCAAGAGGAAAACTAAAGTTCCTGTTAGAAACAGCACTCGTGGAATTCTATCATCAGCTTGCTTGTTAATAACATACGTCAGCAAGAGCAGTGTATGTGAATAAAAAGCATAATCTGGCCACCACATCAGAATGGAGTAAAATATGGTTTGTTTTTTATAAAGCTTTGAGAACTACTAGGTATAAATAAAAAACTGCATCTGAACTTCATGACCACTGAAGGTCCTCTGTGACCTGCTTTAGTGAAATCCATTTCTTTATAGCACATAAGCCTGAGGAAAACTTTGTTTATAGAGATTCACTACATGTTTACAAAATCAAAGTAGGTAAAAGCATTAGATGCTGGGAATTAATACTACTTTTGGATTTTTTTAGTATTTTGAATTTCAACTTAAAAACAGAAACAAATGCATTTTCTGGGGGCAGTTGACTCTATGGGAGCAGATTAATTAAAGTGGTTAATAAAACAATAAAAACATTTTTACTTATGCCGTAACACTGACTAGATGCTCATGAAATTCTTAAGTATTAGCCCCATGTGCTATTGACATTCTTTTGAGTAGTCAGTAGCTCTCAGGACATAAACTTCCTGTCTGTAACATTTCAATTCTCATGTGACTTCCAAAACTGCTAATGATATGTGGGGTCCTTGATAGTTCATGAGTGTTTAGGGGTGCTGGATTTACAATGCATTCTCCAAGGCTTTTGGTAGTTGAGAGGAGGTGTTCAGATTTTATAAGAGACTTTAACCACAATTACCCTTTCCTTTAAACAGCACAGGAAATAGTTGTAGCCAAAAAAACCCCCATATAATTCTATATGGGTTTGTCTGTTAGGAAATTGTTTGTCTTTTAGGAAGACAGCCTAAGTCCTCTAGGTGTCTTTTGTGCCTGGTACACCATTTCTCCCCTAAATCACAGACCAGAGATTCTCATCTATGCATTGATTACCCATTTATTTTCATGCCCCAAAACCCAGAGGGTAAAAACCACCTTATTTAATAACTCTTATATACACCATTGTCTTATTTTCCTCTACTCAGCCTATTCAGGTAATTAAGTTCCTTCCTCACATGCTGACTACCAGCCCACAGGCAGAATAAGACTGATTTATCTGCAGAACTGTATAGTCAAATCTGTTCAAATGACATTGAGCCCAGATTGTTCACACTCCCAATGTAGACCTGGTAGTGTGTCAGATGCTAGTCCATTGCCTGTCTTTTCCTCAATCCCAGAGAGTATCTCTGAACAGAAGTTAATCTCTTGAAGACAGTTAAGCAATGGAGATCACAATTACACTAAGTGACAATATTTCATAAAAATACTGCAAAAAAAATCCCTGTGGTTTCCAAAGGGATAATTTATGCCTAGGCTTCTAGGTGTTCAGTGGGGAGAAGTCTGCCTGCATGAGATTTTAAACATATTTTGTCTAATTCAGATATGTTTAAACATTCCTCAGAGGCTCCAGGTTTGCCTGTGAGCCCATCATTTCTGAAGCTGAGTGGTGCAGTTGTCACAATAGAAGGATGAGATGACGGCAACAGGGAACCTGGACAAACTGGAGAAATGGACNTTTGTAAGCCTCATGAGGTTCAACAAGGCCAAGTGCGAGGTCCTCCACCTGGATCGGGGAAATCCATGGGTTCAATAAAGGATAGAGGATGATATAACTGAGGCCAGCCCTGCAGAGAATGACTTGGGGTGGCTCATCAAGGAGAAGCTCGACATGAGCTTGCAATGCACACTTGCAGCCAACCATATTCTGGGCTGCATCAAAAGAAGTATGACCAGCAGGTTGAGGGAGGTGATTCTGCCCCTCTACTCTGCTCTTGTGAGACCCCACCTGGAGTATTGTGTCTCATTCTGGAATCCTCAACATCAGGAAGATATGGAACTGTTGGAATAGGTCCAGAGGAGGGCTACAAAGATGATCAGAGGACTGGAGCACCTCCCGTATGGGGACAGGCTGAGAGGGTGGTGGTTATTCAGCCTGGAGAAGAGAAAGCTCCAAGAACACCTTATAGCAGCCTTTCTGTGCCTGAAAAGGGCCTATAAGAAAGCTGGGGAGAGACTTTTTACATGAGTCGACATTAGGAAGAGATTCTTCACAGTGAGGGTAGTCAGCCACTGGAACAAGTTGTCCAGGGAAGGTGTGGATTCCCATTCCCTGGAAGTGTTCAAGGTCAGGTTGGATGGGGCCTCTAGCACCCTGGTCAATTGGGAGATGTCCCTGTCCATTGCAGGGGTATTGGAGCTAGATGATTTTAAGGTCCCTTCCAACCCAAACCATTCTATGATTCTATGATTCTAAGGTCCCAGCAGCTCAAACAAATAGCTGAATCTCCTCACTTTCATTTTGTGACCTGAGCAATAAAGTCATATATATTATACACACTGTCAATTTAGGCACCTGCCCTTATCAGGGAAGGTTTGTCATTAACATCCGAGACTGAAATTTACTATCTGGCTGATCCTTCTCTCAGAGCTTGGTTTATGTCTGAGAACTGATCCTGGCTCCTCCTGAGCTGACTGTGGGGACCTGATGCCACATGAGATAGACTGGATGCAGCACACAGAACGTAAATCCTGAGAACCAACTTTCATATTTACAGACCATCAGCTAGCCTAATTCGAAGTTGCTCTGTTAACTTTAACAGAGCTCTGCTGATTTACAAGTTGCTCAGTTTTAAGTCTTGCTATATCCTGAAGAGTAAAAATGTGTACGGAAAGGTGTCCAGTAGCTGGGTCATTGGACCTCAGATTAAATTTCCAAGAGTAGGTGAAATAAATCAAAGGAGTGTGGTAGCAGGCCCAGAAAGAGAATCCTCTTGCTCAGAGACAGCAAGAAGGCAGTTAATTTACAGACAACACTCCACCTGACCTGAGTACAAATCTTTGTGTTTATTCACATATTTCAATTTAGAGCTGAGCCAGGCTAACAGAAAGGTATGAGGTACAAGCTGGAAGTTATGGTGTTAGATTCATTTTAATTTGCATAATATATCTGCTAGATAATAATGCTTCAGATACTTTAAGTAAATTTGATAAATTAAGCTGCCTAATGACATTTGGCTGTTTCTTGTATGTTTAATTTTATTTCAGAGATAATAGGAGAGGAGCAGAGAACTGAGACACCATCTCTCATATTGGCTATACTGCACATCAGTTATAAATGCAACATGCAACTCAAAACCACACAGCTGATTTACAATTATGCAAGCAAGCACTTCAGCTAATTGTATGATACCTCAACTACTGAGGTACAGTGACATTCACTTGTTATGCTCAAGGATACAAGTAAGAAAAAAAATATATCAAAATGTGTAATTTTAGTGTACAAAAGGACACAGAGCTGAAAGAGAGATATTAAGTCCTTAATTAGTATCAAACTGAGCTGAGTAATCTTTTCGGGCCATTGCAAATTGTACACTCACTAACATGTATCTTTCATTACATTTCTTTCTGCGTACTTCCAAGCTGGTAGCCTACAGAAGTGCTTTAAAAGTAATTATTGTTAATTAGTGGAACTCAAACATCTACTACTCTTATTTTATTTTTTTAACCAAAAATTGTGCTTCATCTTGCCTCCTGCTTGCATGCGCTTTTCTATTTATGCTTTCTATCAATCATTTCTCAACTAGCAGCATTCTTTCCTCTGTCTTATTAGTTTCCACCCAAGACAGCAGCAACAGTCCCTCTGCAAACAACATATAGCTTTAAGAAACTGATGATAATGTCCCAAATATGCATTTGTTTTCCCATACAGCTTTTCTTAAGTAAAATTATAGTACTTTTTTCCCATAATTTTTTTTAAGGCAAGAAGTAACAGCATGTCACTGAGAAATCTTGGGTGTCCATAGCCCATGAATCTGTAAGCAAATTTAGCTATGATTATAGAAGGAGATCAGAAAGAAAAAGAAGGAAGTACATCATCACCACAACAAACTATATATTTTGGAAAATAAATTCTGGGAATAGAAAGTGCTAACAATACCAGAGAAAGAATATGAAACTAAAATATTTTGACTACTGTAAGACTGCTTTTAGCAGAAAACCTGAGTATTGTATTTTAAGGTTTTACATTAACCTTTTCCTTCTGATCAGTGAACAAACATAAATGTTTCAGTGCTCTTTTGCAGATCACTCCACTAGGAAAGGTTGTATATGCTGACTGGGAAGCACATACAACTGTTAACTGCACATACAAACCAACTCTTCCATTGCAACTGCTCTAATAAGAAGTTAATTAGATGCAGAAGAAAAGAAGCTGTGGGGAATTCAGATGAGCTGTTTCCTCAGCTGGATTCAAAGTCACCAAGAGCAGAATGAAAATGTATTATCCCAAATCAGGTGCATAGGCATGGAGCCCTGAGCATATAAACAACAAATACATGAGGGATAGGTGCTTAGTTGTTCAGGGCGTCTGTGACCCCTCATGAGCCAGAAGGCCTGGTACAAATGAGTGGTGCTGGCTTAGTGGCTTAGTTTACAGAGGGAGAGACAGAAGGATGGACAGGTGGGTGGATGTTTGGACAGAGAGGTGGAGTAGAGGGAATAAAGTGGTATAGTGATTAATACTACCTTATCTTCATCTATTTCTGACTATAAATCCCTGACAGATGGTGAAGATTGCCTTGCCCGTGTATAACTCAGGAGCGTCTAGCAATATATACAGGACTTATTCTACCACAGAGGTAAGCTCTGTCCTACTTTCTCTTAGGATCCAATAGCATTTAACTGATGATAAGTGACACTGCTTGTACCTAATAAGGTGTTCTATGACTAAGGAGAAACAACAGACAAAGAGAATGTAACAGATCGTTTTCCTGTGGTGTACCACTGTCACCACAGTTTGTTCTTAAGTAAAAACAAGGCACTTGGGTCAATGGGAACACTCAAAGAATGGGATCAGGGTCTGTCTCTGTTCTAACTAACAAAATCCACAAAGAAATAGCTGTCACAAAATGAACATATGTGCATGAAAAACTGAAGCCAAATTCTTGTCAGGCCTATGCAAGACTATTCGCTGCAGCAGAACTATATGGGAATAACTGAGTGAGAATTAACTTTGTGCCTTTGCTGCAAACAATTCAGATACTTGGGTACAATTCTGGATAAGTTTATCTCTGGCTTATAAAGTATACAACTCTGTTATGTAAAGCAGAAAAGGGTTTAGCCATTTGTTAGCTGCACATTAACACCCGTCTGTTACTACTGAATTCTAAACACAACTGTGTTTTGTTGATGTTTTGATTCATGTGTACTGCTGTAATCTGCAACAGCAATCTCCTCCAAACTGTTATTATAATTAATGAGTGCGCCATGTTTTTAGGTTTGAATCAGGAAGCTGCTATTTGAATGATAGTACCGACTGATTTGGAGAGAGTAATATCATCTGATGCTGTGTATGAGGAACATGCCCAGCTGGAGAAGCTTTGAAGCAGTAAAAGTAGGAGATTGAAGTTCTGTAGTATAATTACTCTGGGAAATAAAGACTGTCTGAGTCAAAGATGCTATCGTACTTAATCATTTCTGATGTATTTTTGTCATGTATCTTTGAAATCTAGAGGAAAAGCAAAGACAAATATTCCCTGAGGGACAGATGCTGCTGCTATTCTTGATATAAAGACACTGTAGACTTCTGTAGGCATTTCCAGTTAAGATAGATGGTACGATAAGGAATTACTCTGTCTGTGATCTGTGCATGGTGATAGGCAACAGAAGAGTTAACATCAGAGACCTCTTACAGTGAAGATAATGCTGATTCAGCCAAGTCAGTTCTGGATTATCAATAAACAACTTAATGGTGTTGAATTCCCACTTGATGTTTTGCTTTCACCTCTACCACAAAATAGTAGGGACTATGGAATTCAGCATTCAGTTGTGTTGTGTTTGGTCTATGCTTATTTAAATGAAGCCATGAAACAATTTAACATGAAGAGCATTTCAGAACATATTCTTCTATGATAATGACACTTTGGAACTGTGTAGTGGGATAAGCGGCAGATGGTATGAATGAGTGGGAAACCACTTTCAGCAATATACACTGGTAAGAAGATGTAAGCATCCCTGCTCAGAAAGTTCTGGAAGTGGAACATGTGTAGAAGTCACTTCTGGAAGGTTCCTGAATTAAGTCTAGGGATTTTAGGAGTCACACATAGTTCAAAAGACCATTTCCCAAAATAAACAGTGCTTGAACACTCTGGACATGCAGGCACAGTCAGGAGTGTTGCCTTTCCAGTCCATGCAGAGTAACTCAGCATTTTCTACCTAATCATAGAATCATAGAATCACAGAATAGTTAGGGTTGGAAGGGACCTAAAAGATCATCTAGTTACAACCCCCCTGTCATGGGCAGAGACACCCCACTATATCAAGTTACAAATGCCCCATCCAACCTGGCCTTAAAAACGTACAGGGATGGGGCAGCCACAACCTCTCTATTCACAAGGTGTAAAGCCCCCGCCTTTCTCTAACCACACCTTCCAAACACTGGGCCAGCAAGATGTTAAACTTCCCAAAGCCTCGAGCACATACTATTTAGCATTAAAACAAGTGTTTAAGGCATACAAACAAATGATTTAAGACCAATAAGGAGACTGGTCCTTACAGGACCATGCACTGAAACAAAATGGGGTAAATGGATTATCAGGGAGTGCAGTGATAGGATGAGGGGTAACAGTTTTAATCTGAAAAAGGGAGATTTAGATTAGATATTAGAAAGAAATGTTTTGCTGTGAGTCTGGTGAGTCACTGGAACAGGTTGCCCAGAGAAGTCATGGATGTCCCATCCTTGGAGGTGTTCCAGTGTTCAAGGACAGGGACGAGGTTTTGAGCAACCTGATCAGATGGAAGGGGTGTTGGAACCGGATGATCTCTAAGGCCCTTTCCAACCCAAACTGTTCTGTGATGCCATGATTCTATGAAGATGATCAAAACTGAGGAGATCAAAGAAACAGAAGATGAAGCAAAAAGCATAACTGTTTTACAAAAAGTCTTCACTGTATTAAACCCCATGGTTAATAAATGAACAGTCAAAATGCAGACATAAATCATGCTTTCCCACTTACCATACAATTAATGTGTACCTTTTAAGTGTCTCTCTAATAAAATGAAATATTCTAATGAATTCTCTCTAATAAAATCCAATAGTGTTACTGACTATAACAAAATTTTAAAAAAGAGAATGGAAATTTTAGAGTGCAATTTTAGAATGAACACTGTATGTGAAAGAGTAACTAATCAAAGAATAACTATCCAAGAAGTCTTTTCCAACTTGGTGATTCCATGATTCTATGAAAGTACCACCAGACAGTTCAAAAATGGTCAAAGCATTGGCTTTTTTTTGGACTTCAAATGTAAAAGTGATAATAGGACTACAGAAAAAGAATATTACAGTTCAGACTCCAAATATATCAGAAAATTATCTATAATCCTTGCAAATCTTATGGAAAAGACAGGGATACTTTTACCTTAAGGTGACTCAGAACTATTGTATGAAGTTGCCAGTGCTGTTTAGAGAGTCTGCTGTTATTGCAGTAATGAGGGTAAACTGCCTTTGGAATTTGCTCTGTATAATATTAAGAATTACACATCATTCCACACAAAAAATTTGTATGAGATTCTCAGATGAATGGAGGGTCTTATTTATAACAACAATGTCATAATAACATAGTTCTAGCTGCTGTGGACTGAGGCTGTAAGTTAGCCTATCAGCTTCTCTCCCACTGCTGTAACTGCATCAGATTGGTCTAAGAAATGTACTACTTTTCCTGACAAATAGATCAGCTGTGCAGAGATTTCCTCACATTTGCAAACACTATCTTTATTTGATCATACAAAAAAGTCTAAGTCCCTGTTACGCTGGGATCATTTTATACATCTCAACTTTTGTGATGAATTATATACTTACTGTAATATTTTTTCATATCCTCTTTCTGAATTAATTAGTACTTTAAGAGAAACACAGATTACTTTTTATGTACATCCTCCTTCTCAAGGAGTCTGGAGGAAGACTATGTAGTTCCACATCTGTTTTTACTCGTTCTTCTTTTTCTGTTTCTCTTTCACATCATAGAACATATACATCTACTCCTGCCCCTGCCCCCTTCCGCCCAAAAGAAAACCATTTATGTCGCTTTCTCCCTCTCTCTTCTATCCCCCCTCTCCATTTGTCAAGGTTAGCCCCACATGGCTAAATTTTGGTAGCTAAAACCATGCAGTTGAGCTCCCCTAATCCACCCCATCCAACATCACAGGGAGAGGGAAATGGGAGGAAAAAGGCTTGTGCATTGGAAAACAAAACTAGAGCTTTAATGAAATCATAATAATAGTAATAATAATAATGATGTAATAAAATAAGTACAAATACATGAGATTGTGCCCCCACTCCATCCCTCGATGACTATACATCACCACAAATACTACAGAGCAGACATGAGGGAGTAGGTCCACGGCTAGGACAGAGCTGTACTCAGCAACTGGATTCAGGAACACATGGATCTGGGATCAAGAACAACCAGACAGATAAGGTCCTCAGTGAATATTAGCCATTGAAGAAGAGAGAGAGACCCTTGTGATCTCTCAGTTTTATACCAAGTATAACATATATGGGATGGAATAATCTACTGGTCAGCTTAAGGTCACCTGCCCTATTTGCCCCTCCTCTCAGGTGCAGGCCCCTTCTACCAACTCCAGGATGGGACTGGTTAAGTATAAGCATTGGCCTTTTTGCATACCAGTGCCCTGTGTTATTAGTCTGGGAGAAGAACACTGTCTCAAAAAACCCTACAGTTAGCTTTCAGACAATCTGATTACTTACAGCAACTGAATTACCCACAAAACCAACTCTAATTTAGGTTAAACCACAACACCATTTTATTAAGATTCAGACTTACTACCGTCCAGGTGATCCAACTGTGTCAATTGTGTCATTCTGGCAGTTTAATGTACCTGTATGTCATGGATTCAATGTTCTTTTCTGCCAGAAATGGTGATGTGAAATAAATATGCATTTATCTATGCTATATAGGATAGTATTTACCTGAGAGGTAGTGGACTTCTGCCCTATGAGCCCTGCTCTGCCTACAAGCACTAATTCAGGACAGCAAGCATTCAAGAAATGCAGAAGGTGTTGTGATACCATGATTGAAGTTTCCTTAGTGAAGTTATAAATGCATCCAACCCTATCAATATTGTCTGAAACAACTAGCAGCTGAAATGTCAACATTTCAGCTTCCATTACAGAGATTTCTGGTTGGTTCCATAACCTCAAAATAAATTTTTGTACTTAAAATTACTATTTTCTAATAAGAAAATCCCAATCATATTTATTTGTGGGTAATAGCATGCAACAATTGTTCATGAAACTGACTTCAAGTCCATTAAAACCAGTGGCAATTGTAAAGCAGTTTTAGCGCACAGGCTTTGACTTCACCTGTTGTATTGCATGTGAGAGAGGCCCCTCCAGATCTAACTATATCCGTGAAAGTGTGTTGGGGAATGGCTGCGAGAAAATGGCCATGGTTCTATGCAAGAACTACGCAGAACAAGCCTGATATGAGGCCCAAGGCTGAGAGCAGACACGTGAAGGACATGCCGTCCTTGGAATATTGTATCAAGCAAAGACAAGGGAGCCAGCCAGACTGGAGCCGGTTTGTACTAGCCACAAGTAGGAGGAACTAAGAAGGCATGACCTTTGAGCTGGCCAATGTAGTGTAAGTGTGTTTGACTGTTCGACCAATGACACGATGACCTGTGGTGTTTGTAGCCTTTATAAAGGCTGGATGTTAGACAGTAAAGTTGAACCTCGCTTTATCACTCACATTGAGTTGGCTGCGTGTTTCCCTCGCCTGTCAAAAGGGATGGTTTCAACCCAACCCTTTTCTTCATCTTTTCTACAGAGTTCTGAGTAGCTCCACAGATCAACATGCTCATATCTCTGGATCTCATTGTTCGGTGGATCATGAAACTGTTCATGGAAACAAATACTTCTTTGTTAAGTAGACTATGTCTAAAAGCCAAGCATTGCCATACTTGGTTACCTAAGATTTGAGTAGAAAGAACTTAATATCATGATAAAAATTGAGGCAATATTGGGAAAAAAGAACAACAGCAGAAGGACTGACAGCCTTTTTTTTTGGTAATTTGTGCCGTATTTGTGCTTTCCATAACCATAGTCTTTCAATTTTATATTAAGTATTTATTAATAAGATCATAGTTTTCCTGTTTCTTGCTTCTTCACAGGACTTTTAATCATGTATTTGTGTCTGTTTATCCATATAGTAGCTATTTTACTCATGGATAATGGAGATAAAAGTGTTTAGAAGAGAAGGAATCAAAGATCATTTTTCCATATTGATATGAAAAGGTAAATGAATAGGTGAATGCAAACTGTATATTATCTTCCATATCTACTTGACATGATAATTTAGTCAAAAGAGGTTTTTTGTTTGTGTAATTTTAGTAGTGGAATCTGAAGGAATGAAAGTGAATTGAAATGCAGCTTGAAAAAACTGTGTGCATCTTTCTCCACAATACTCTTACATTAATAGACTTTCACTGACTTAAATAGCTTTCCTAAGAAGCTGTGTGCCAGGTAGAAAACAGATGAAACACAAATATTACTTCTTAGAGACATCTCTTCTTCTTACTTATAGGAATGCTGTTGAAATGCAGAGCTGGGATTTTTCTCTCAAGTGACAGGCAACAGGATGAGAGGGAATGGCCTCAAGTTCCACCAGGGGAGTTTCAGGCTGGACATTAGGAAAAAAATTTTCATTGGTCATTGGGCAGTGTCAGAGGCTGCCCAGGGAGGGGGTTGAGTCACCTTCCCTGGAGGGGTTTAAGGGATGGGTGGACGAGGTGCTGAGGGACATGGGTTAGTGATTAATTGGAAAGGTTGGACTTGATGATCCGGTGGGTCTCTTCCAGCCTGGTGGTTCTATGATTCTATGAAATAATTTTGCCTCTTTCATTAAAGAGCAGGAGATGGTAACAAGTTTTTCTTAATATCAAATTGTGCAGTTCTCAGAATCATGATCCTCGTTTTACATGGCCCCTTCAATGACAAAAATATAAATTGCATCTTTTCTATTAAGCTCACTGGTGCTCTGTGAACCTAGATTTTAACACCATGTTGAAAAATCAGTGAAGAGATGTGAATATTTTACTCTAGAGTCATCTTTCTAACAATAAGATTTGGAGCCAAGTATTTTTCTTTTTGAAGTTATACTGGTATAACTTGCCTTTTTATTGAAATCCTTACTCTCTAGGATTTCTGTTAGATACCTTATTGTTCTGAGTCAACAACGAGATTTAAAGTTCTGTAAATATTTAAGTAACCAATTTGTAAGCAAAAAGACAATTTGGGTCTCCCACAAAAAAATCCGAAGGAAGACTTGTGCATAGGATGTTCAGATATGGTAATATAGCTATGGCTTACATTACCGTAATGTAAGTATGGTTTATTGGCTCATGCATATTTAAACTACCTCCACCCACAGGCCCCATGGTTTACCTAACTTAATCTAGGAAAATCCAAGACCTACAAGAGCAGAAATAGGACAGAGTGGGCAGTCAACTGTTTCCAGAGGAAACTGATATTTTATGTAAATTTGTTAGTTACGTTTAAAACCATTTCTTCTTCTACAGAATTCTACTCTCCCTATACTGCTTGCTGAAGTAGTTCAAGTCCATTAGAAGAAAATACAGAGTTTGTACAATGGTCAAGAGTGGTTTAACCACTGAGCTCTAACAGTTTTGATTTAGTCCTTAGATTTTATCTGGCAACAATCTGCATGAGATTCTTAATGTTGTCTGCCATACATTTATACAGGCTTGAAAATAGAGTAAATGTCATTAGAATATTGCATACAAAAGGTTATATTTCTGGGGAGAAAGTGTAGAAAGAATTTTTTAATTTGGGGAGTAATTTTTACTCTATTGATCTACCATTTATCTACTACCCAGAGCAGGTATAGGCTTCCTTGTGGTTCATTTTACCTTGCACTCAAACTTCTTACAAGTATTGGCATGTTTTTTTATTTAAACACATCTGTGAAAGGGTAATTGATTTTATTTGTTAAAAAACCTACACATTAATACCACTAACTGAAAGCGCTATGTAGGAACTAGAAAGTGGTGATGATCTGAAAAGAAATGAGAAAAGTTAGTTCTTGGGAACAGAAAGAAAAATTACAAAGACAGCAGAAGAGAGGATGCTTCTCTGACATCATTGGGAATGAATGCTACATGACATGGAGTAGCATGACACAGACAATGCGCTGGTACTGCAGCCATTTAAATGATTTACAAGCAGCAGGGCAGCAAAACTGGTGGCTGTGCCTGAGATAAGGCTGGGTAGGTACAAGATCTGAGGTATCATATAATGTGGCCTACATATCATAGAGGTTACTCATTCAACCTGCTTCCACAAATTAACATGCTATTGTGCATCTCATGAATCATGATAACTTATCCTCCACATATTCATAGTTTAAAGCAAGGTAAATAAATATCCTAGCTTAGTTCATAACAGATATTAAGTACCTGTTTCTCCATGGAGACTTGTCTGTATGTCCAAGTATTTTCTTCTCATTGAAGTCAAAACTAAAGTGTCTGTTCTTTAATGAAATAATACTCATGTTCATATTTATTAGATATGACACTAAGGGACTTCAAAGAATAAATAGGAAACAGGTGAGTCTCATGTACTTAAGGTGTTAACTCTTTTACACTCAGAAAATGTGTTCCTTTTTGCTTAAGAGAAGTGCTGTAAACAGAGGTTCTGATTTACTTGCAAAAAGTAAATTTGGATTCATTTTATCCATTCCCAAGCTTGGTATACTATTTCTGCAGTGAAAAAGCCCTTTGTATTGGGAAATTACAACTATTGTGACTGGGAATGACAATAGCCAGGAGAAAAGGGATAAAAAATACTTTCCCAAACTTCAGAAGCCAGTAGATTTTTTGCAGTGATATAATAGCTAACTGTTTCAAATAATAGTCAAGAGTCAACTCTACATAGAGCAGTTCACAAAATGTAATCTGTAATGAAGTTTGTACTTTATCCTCTTAAGTCAAACAATTTAACTTTGAAGTATAATTTGTTATATGGCCAGCTGATATCAGACCATAGAGTCTGGTATCAGTACACTCACTCATAGTATAGAGTCTATTGTTTACATTGGTGTGCTGGGTAATCAAAATAGGCAGAACCCAGAAAAAATAGCCAGCGGTTATGCCTTGGAAATGTCAAATGAGTTTTTACACTGGAAATGCCAATGCCTTAAATCTGATGTGACATAACTATTCAAAATAAATTCAAAATTCATATCTGCTTTTGAATTAGAAAAGAGCATAATTGAATAGGTCTGTAAGTATCTAAATAGATTTTTCCTTTATTTTGGAAATAAAAATAAACTTTTTTGACAGTAAGCATAAATGGAACTCAGCTCCTTGCTCTAAGTTTTCACTAAAGATACAACTCCCTGAAGGCAGTTTATAAACTAGGCTATAACTGGGACAATTTTATTTCCATCATTCTGACTGCAGTATTCTTAAAGACACTCCAGTTCAATCACTTAAAAATGATATTAGCACAATAATCATAATTTAATCTTATAAACTACTAATTAATAGACATATGTTCAAAAGAAATTTAATAAATGAGCCTAACAAGTTAACTAATATTCCCACTGAATCTGTTGATCTATTAAGTTCACAGGTGAAATGTTCCAAGCAGCACTGGCAGGTGGCCAGTTGCCTCACCAGGCTGAAAACATTAAGAGAACAAGAACTTTGTTTAAGTGAAGGACTTGGCAAAACAGAAGTTGCACTCAAATTTTTACAAATATGCAAGTGGAAGGCAGTGGAGAATCAGGCCTTCCGTCTTAACACATATAAATATTGTCTCATCTGGCACTCCCAGGAACTTAGGAGAGTCATTTATACTGGCAAAACAAACACACTGTACCTCAGTCTTTAGCAGACAAGCATTTATATCTTTCATTGAAGAAAACATCAGTTTTGCACTGGCTTCCTGTGTAAACCCAAAGATTTTTGGGCTGCAATCAGCCTACAGGACTTGTTTCATGATATCATGACATAACATTTGTCATAAATTTCTCTTTAAACTGGTATTGCTGTTTCAGAGCTTTTGTACCTGCAAGACAATGCAAAGTGGAACAAGCATTCCTGCAAGATTTCTGTGAGATTCCTGCAAGATTCCTGCTATAATTTTATTGTTAAGATGTATGAATGGAGGTAACACTGGAAGCAGTTGTGCCATGAAGAAATCTAAACTAGAAATTCCTTCCTGCAGTGTTTGTGCTTAAAACACTTCAAACAATGAAATTACTGTTTGTAGAGGTAAAAAATGCAAGATACATATAGTCTAGTAGTACTTGAATCAGCTTATCATTTGCTCAGTATTTCCTACACTATCACAATTATTCTTAGACATGCGTTCATTTATGTCCAATTTATTTATTAGAAATTATCAATGTATATATATTTTATATATCTAATGTGTCCCAAACATTTTAAATTTAATTTAATGAAAATATTAGGAATAATTACATGTTTCCAGGACATTAATAATCATTAACTTTCCTATTGTCTTTTTTCCTCCAAGAAAAAAATGAGCTGTCTTACTTAAAGCAGACTTAGAGAAATACAAACCAGAAGCAGCAGAGTAAAAATAAATTAAAAATCTTGAAATGGCTGATGATGCAAATCACTGGCCTCCATTTAATTGTGCCTGCATCTTCTATCAGTAACATTAGTAGAAGTATAGAAAAATTAACTCTGAGGTTAAATGTCATTCAGTTTCACAGGAACGAAAATCCCTCCGGTATAATATTCAGATGCTTACACTGTGTCTGTTTTCAAGACAGTCGTGCATGAGTTATGAGAGCAGTATAAAATAAGAAAGGAATCCTTTCCCTCTCTTTCCATAAATAATGCTTTTGCAGTTCAGGAGGGATTACAAATACACAAAGTAGGAAAGACATGGTGGCAAACTTTTCTGCAGATAGCACATTACATGAGAGCAACAGAGAAGTAAATTGAGTTTTAATGCAGAGGCTGAAATTTTAAGGGATGCTTGCATTCATATTTTTCTTGTTCAGTAATGCTGGATTGCTGAGCACTAGCAGCTCAGTCAGTTTGTGTCTAGGAGAAAAGAAGTCCTTGTAGAAGCATTGTCCTTCAGTGTTCATGTATGAGCATGAATGAGCACTGTCGCACAATGGATTCTCTCCTCCTGTTTTCTGATTGTTTTTTTGACAGAAACATCTGGTTGGAAGCCCTAATACTGCCTTGAGCGTAGAAGCCTCCAGACTGCACAAAATGGGGCTTCATT
The DNA here is from genome assembly GCA_013389865.1 of Piaya cayana. NCBI lineage: Eukaryota > Metazoa > Chordata > Aves > Cuculiformes > Coccyzidae > Piaya > Piaya cayana. The sequence continues at coordinate 38,057 of WAAB01010385.1, read as the reverse complement.
TTATCCTCATCTCTGAAAAGGATGCCTGTCAGTGCCTCCAGGGAAGGACTAGGAATGGACCACTTGAGGATTGCTGAGGTATCCTGCAGCTAACAACAAGTTAGAAATAAGTATGGTGGTATAAATTATGATATGTATTTTATGCACTAAGTGTGAATGTGTAGAATTTTTGCCAAGGTTCATTCTTACATTCTTTAGACAACTTGCTGTCCTTTTTACCTGACTGGTAGGTTGGAGTGTCCAGGAAAATGGTACTATTGTAAGTCATTAAGACAACATAGGAAAATGTTACTAAAACAATTATGAAGACAATCTTCAAATCGTTATACAGGAATTAGTGATGCAATAGCTTGGAATACTCTGTTTTATTACTAGCAGAACTTAGATGTACTTTCCAAAGGAAAAAGCTGTTTTAACAAAAGAACAATATTTATTTTTACTAAATTATATTTATATTTAGATTACTTAAAGAAAAAACATAGACAGCATTCTATTAATTTGCTGTCAGTAACATTTTCCATGTATGGATATTATTATTTATTTTTACCCTTGCTCAAAATAACACACTGAAGAGATGTTATTCACACTTGCCTTTGACATAATCTTTTTCTTTTTAAATGTCTTTAAGGTTTCATGTTCAATGGTTTGTCTATATAACACTTAGTGACTAAATTCTGCTCAGTACTTTGTTAATCACTGCTGTACAGTCAGTTTACTTTATTGGTTTCATTATTGGTAAAAATGTAGCTGGAGATGATGCGATCGCATTATGTGCTTGAGATGGTAATGTTAATTAAAGAGCCTTTTTTTCCTAAGGCTTTTATCCTGCTGAGTAGTTTTCTTTCCTGACAAGAAGTATTACATGAGAATACTTTTTACTTCTGAAAAGAAATTTGAATCCTGTTGTACCTGTTGAGCAATGACGAGATAATGTAGTCCTTTAAAATATGTTCTGAAGCAATATGCCTTGTGAAGTGGCACATAGCAAAGCCAGAGGAATTTGGCTCCCCATGTGTCTTCCATATGTGTAGTATATGATGTAGACAGAAACAAACCCAGAAGTATTATTTATTGTGAGGATATATGGACTGGTTCTTTCAAAATTTAGAAAGAAACTGTGAAATGAATCTCAAAAGTAATCCAGATCAGACAAGAGAGAAATAACTTCTTTGCTAGCAAGTGTAATGCTAATTAAGAAAAACTAAAGGTGAATAGTTTCCTTTTAATTTGCATTCTGTTCCTACTGCATGATGTATGCTTCTTTCACATAAGTGTGAAATGAGCAATAGGGAGCAACATAACTATAGCTATATAACAGTATATAACAGGAGAAAAAAATTTACTTCTAAGGAGGTCAGGAACATAATCTGATGCATTCAAAACATTTTTATTCAGCAATTCAGGCAATAATAAAAGCAGGGATAATGTTATAGTTACAGTACAATAATTTGGTGATTCTGCCTGAATCTTCTACATTGTGATTGGTTCAACTACATTGCTCCTTTTTTGCATCTTGTGGTATAATTGAGCCAAGTTTTGTTACCGGTGATTTTTTTTTTTTTGTTACATGTTTCATATGTATTCCAGACCTGGGGCAACGGGGAATCATTAATGTGACTCATTCACATGGGAATACATTAAAGAATGGATTGGCTTCAGTTTAAGAGAAAAGGAATGGAGTTGTACATACTCTTAACAGAAAAAAACAACTGTGTAGCTTGCAACAGATTCTTCCTTGCTGAGCTGCAGAATTAAGGTCTGAGACAGGGAATTGTGGATCTCTCCAGAACCTGGAATCACTCAGAGTGATCAAGACTGTGGTGGAGATCTTCCCACACACTGAAGGATTTCAAATGGATCTGGGTGGAGCTTTTCAAAACTGTGAAACATGAAGACATTTAATTCCCACAAAAAGTTCACATAAAGCCCACAGAAAAATTTCTAGGATACAGATTTGCATAGGAGAACTCTTCTTCAGAAGTGATAAAAACTATTACTATAACCAAAATAATCATCTTTATGACAGAATGTTTTATTATTGTATCTCGTTGCACATGGAAGTGTGTGGAGTTGAGAAACTCCAGAACAGTGAGGAAAAGACAGTTCACAGCAAGCCTGGGGTCCTTATGCTTCTGGAAGGAAACTGAGCCACTGAATTTGTTACCACTGTATTCATTTCAGTTGTCAGCTCTCTTAGGTACAGAGAGCTTATGCTAGAGTGGGTCCTTCTTACGGTTTTGCACTGAAGAATTGTATTTGCAAAATTATAGCACACATAGCACACACAACCACATCCACAAATCACATAAACTATAATCAAAGGAACAATGAATGCATCAGTTTCCAGATGAAGACTACAGGTAAGATAGCTTCTTTCTTTCCACAACAACAACTGAGACAATATACAGCCTGTTTTAAAAAATAATTTCCTTGCTAAGATTATAACAACGATGAAAATAGTTGTGTAGATTGTAGATGACCTGTACAATCTCCTACTGCTACAGGAAGTCAGGCATGCAACTTTCTCAGAAGAGCACCATGAAAACGAATTAGTTGCCAACTAAATACCACTAAACTAATACTAGCAAAGAAAGTGAACTGCAAATTATTTTGCAAACAATGGAAGATCAAAGTAATGAATATTAAATGTCCAATTCAAATAAATGCATGTCTTAATGTTATTACTTTTATGGCCTTCTTCCCAGGCAATAATTCTATATTTGAAACCAGTTCCCAGGCAATTCATGGGCAAAGTAAGACTGACATTTAGAATAACAGACTGTGCATGTAGCTGCTAAATGTTGAACAACTGGGTGGGTGACTGAGTTATTAATCCCAACTCTGAATCAAGCTAACTGACGCCTCTCTTGAAAGTAAGTGGCTGAGTCTTAAAGAAATACAGTTGTATGAAGAACTTTAGTTTAACCATCAGATCACTTGGCCTAGAAATACAGAGATCCTGGATTAATATTTCCTTATTTCCTCAAAGAATTCAAACCCACACTCTTATTCAAACATTATCCAGACATCAGGGGTCTGAGATGGAACATGATGCTGCAACCTGGTAGTCTGGACACACGACTTAGAAAGTGATTGATCTGAAGGTAGCAAAGATTGAATGTTGAAAGGACTGAAAAATTACTAAGACCTGCTTAGGGAGAAAGGTCTCTTCAGAAACTATCCTAAGCACTAAATTACTGAGCTTGGGTGCTTTTCCCATCATTTCGTATTCCTATTCCTATTCACAGAAAAAAACCCAAAAGCACTACACCTGTGAAACTGGCTAATGAAGGCCTGTGGTAGAATTTCACAGCTTTCCACCATGAAAAGAGGTCAAATATTAAAAGACTGTAATTGCAGTGGCATTTGAGATGAACTTGAAAGCTGAATGGGTATTCATAGAATCATAGAATCCCAGAATCACCAGGTTGGAAGAGACCCATCGGATCATCGAGTCCCACCATTCCCATCAAACACTAAACCATGCCCCTCAGTACCTCATCTACTCATGCCTTGAACACTTCCAGGGAAGGTGAATCCACCACCTCCCTGGGTAGCCTATTCCAATGCCTAATGACCCTTTCCGTAAAAAACTTCCTCTTAATCTCTAGCCTAAATTTCCCCTGGCGGAGCTTGATGCCATTCCCTCTTGTCATGTCCCCTGACACATGGGAGAAGAGGCCAGCTTCCTCCTCTCCACAACCTCCTTTCAGGTAGTTGTAGAGAGCAATGAGGCCTCCTCTCAGCCTCCTCTGCTCAAGGTTAAAAAACCCCAGCTCTTTCAGTCATACTTCATAAGTCCTTGTCAGGGCAGCCTGAATGCTTTTTGCCTCAAACATTTTGTCACAGCGGGCACTATAACCACACG
>WAAB01010385.1:23823-33902 GCA_013389865.1 Piaya cayana | reverse complement strand
CATTTACCACCACTCTCTGGGCCCGGCCATCCAACCAGTTTTCCACCCAGGAGAGTGTGTGCCTGTCCAGGCCAGAGGCTGACAGTTTCCGTAGCAGAATGCTGTGAGAAACTGTGTCAAAGGCTTTGCTGAAGTCCAGGAAGACCACATCCACAGCCTTTCCCTCATCCAGCAGCCAAGTCACTTTGTCATAGAAGGTGATCAGGTTGGTTTGGCAGGACCTGCCTTTTGTGAACCCATGTTGGCTGGGCCTGATCACCCTGTTCTCTTGCATGTGCTTCATGATAGCACTCAAGATTACCTGTTCCATGACTTTCCCTGGCACTGAGGTCAGGCTGACAGGCCTGTAGTTCCCCAGGTCCTCCCTGCGACCCTTCTTGTATTAGTTATCCTCTGACGATGTCTCTCAAGTTCTCTGGAGAACAGATGTAGGAAATGACATAATTTTGGATCCTAACCTAGCTGTTCAAACAAGGTGTGAGCCAAGCATTGTGATCTACTCAGGTATGTCAATTGTAGGCATCTCTGGAATTTAGTTGTAAAATATGAGTCAGCTTACTAGTTTGGATGGCAGTGCAGTAAGGATTTTTCAGAGTGCTGTTTGGACTTGATTTCCAAATTACATTGCAGCCTAGGTGCCTCATTCTTTGATGGTTTTGACCCGTTGCCCATTTGGTTTCTGGGAGCTTACTGCATGGAAGGACAGAGTGTTGGTTCACGCTGTAGAATAAGAGTAAACATAGATTTGGCATAAAGCCACATTGCATGGCAAGTTTTCTCTTTGGTTTTTAAGGTATCTAGGTACAAGCAATTCTTTTCCTCCTAGTTCAGATTAAAAGCTTATTGTGCTTTTGTATACACAGCAGGAAGATATTGTAGGCAGTACAAAAAGGGCATTGTTCCTAGGCTATTTTTCATTGTTTTGTTAGAGCATGCCTCAAGATAATTTTCTTCCTTCCAATTAGGAATCTGGCGTGTTTCAGAGATATGGAATGTACAATAATTATAATGATCAAGTAGTTGAATGTTTGACTGTGTGCCTAAAATATATGGGTAATTGGTATAAAATGTGCAAATATTTGACTAAGTGCCCTGAGACACTCTTCTTCATGTCTTAAAGACAATATTATAGTATCAAGATTTCTTGCAAATAACATCTTGTTTGACATGCTTTGTTCATATCTATTATATACAGTTACACTTACATAACACACTGACTGAGTTTCCTCAAAGAAACCACTTTCCATGCTTTAGGAATACAAACTAATACAGTAGCCTGAATTTGTACTGTACATGTCCAGCAATTGCTCAGTTTATTTATGTGGATTATCTGTTATGTTCTTGGAGATGGAAGCAATATATCCATGTTTGTGAAGGGCTTATCAAGTGAACCATCTGGACCTAGTTGACCCTTGTTTTCTCCATTAGTCACTATATCTTCTTTTAGATTCATTTTTAGCTACTTGCATCAACCGTGTTTTGAATTTGTCCAGTTCATCACATCTACCAATTACACTATTTGAGTGGTAATTCACTATTCTGAATAATGTTGTTGTCTTGGTCCTGCCATTGTAGACTTCCTTGTGTCAGATTACAGCTTTCCCTAGAAAGATTCTTTTTCCTTTTACATTTACAGACTGTATCTGAATGAATGCAGGGAAATGAGAAAAAATCTATTGTGCTTGTGAGAGGAAAAGTATGTTCTAACTGATATTCCTGAAAGACTCACAGAATTGAATGAACAAGATCGAGGAAGAAAAGACAGATTAAAAGCAGTCCCTAAAACCAGGCACAAGGGTGCTACTGGTTAAAAACTTCAGATGTACAATTTTCTAATTTTGAATCTTTCCAAGAAGTCACGTCTAGAATTATTTTAGTACTTTTGAAATATCTTGAGTTACACTTGCATGGTTGACCAATTCTTGCCAAATAACTCTGAAAAGTTCAGTTTACTTTACATAAATTTCATGCTAACTGTGTTCCTTCCAAAAAATGAAGACCCCTAAAGGACAATTTCACCTAGGAACACTGTAATAAATGCATAGATAATGCCTTGTGTTTTCTAAAGGTGTGCTGCAGTTTTATGTGAAATTGTACAACACTTTCTTTTTTTAATTATGCTTGTTTTTAGTCCTAGAACTGTATAGTCAGGAGACTACAGCACACTGTCATTTTGAGCTTGCTATTTAGCAGTATAATTCTGTTAGGTTTAATTAAGCCATCTATGACCTTTCAATATGTACATTACATCAGATTCCACCTGCTCTGACAACTCCCTCCTGGAGGTTCTTGATATTGAATCCTCTGTGACAGTATAGTGACAAGACAAGTTACTATTCTGTTATGAAACCATCCTTGCGATGATAGAAAAACCCATGAATCTAAAACAAAGAATAAATGTCAATATATAGGTTATAAGATAAATATCACATCTAAAGCAAACACTGGAAATGGTGCGATTACTGATTATTGTTTGCCTTGAGGTCTCTTTCAGTCCACAGAATATAAGCAGTATATTGTAAAACTGAAGAGGAAAACATAAGGGTTTCAATATCCTTGTAAAAGGAGGGAATAGAGTAAAGGAACAGACACATAAGAGTTAAGTGGACAGGTTACATTCAGTGGGGTATAAAGGTTTTTAAGATAGGATCAGCTAAGTGCCAGAAATCAAAAGTTACAGTGGTTAAAGCTAGACAGTGGAAGGTTCAAGGCTGGAGTGAAAGCAGACAGTAGCAGATATAGGAAGGTGATAAAACTGAATGGATTAGATAGGATTAAGAGACAAAAAAATCAACTGAAACCTTACTTTGCTTCTGCTGTGTAACAATATGCCATGATTTTACTGATCATGAAGCTCATAAAATTGCAGCCATCTTTAACAGGCTGTGCCTGTTTGAAAAAAACCCAAACAAACCAAAATTATGCCAAGCAAACAACATAAATATTCACACAGGGGATATATTTTTTGCAAATTTCTTGATTTGTCTTGAAATATTTTCTTCTCTATTACAAACCTCCCTGCAGCCATTGTGGGAAAGATATCACCTCATGGTGCTCAAATAAATTTTATAACAAGTGAGCTCCCTGGAGAAATCTTACTTAATCAAGGAGATCTTTTTGCTGGCTTACAGAAGGGCCATTTTTTTTCAAATCAGGTATGGGAAATCTATCCATCAAGTGGATAAGACTTATGTTTATATAAATATTTGTGATCCAGTAGTTATAATGCAATCTATTAATAGTCATCAGTAGTGAGATAATTCCCAGTAATTTTATTTGATTGAATAAACATGTAGTCAAACTCAGTGTCATTGGAGAGAGAACAGTGACTCCAAAGTGCTGTTTATCTACGCATTTCCATGAGAAAGGAATCTAGACAGCTAATTTTTAAATGCCTGAAGTTTAACTTCAGGATAACATGTTAATGTTTGTGTTTGTGGCCTCTTTATTGAGAAGTTACAAATTTTCTGTAGAAGATTCTGGAGAATCTAAATGTCATCCCAGATGCATGAAAGTATGTTATGTTAGGAGAAATAGAGAAAAAATAGTAATAAACTCTGTCTGTGATGTCTGTATTTTGTTAATAAGAGGTGTGAGTTGTTGAAGCTATGAGGGGAAACATTTACCTGATGGTCAACCCTGGAGTCAGGTACAGACCAGGAAAAGTAGCCCCAGGAGTTACCTACTTAGCAGTATAAGCACTTACTCCGATTTGTGCTACCAAACATTTTTGCAAAGGACTGTTCATTTACAAAGGACTGTTCATTTTCTTATCATATTTTTATAAGTCAGACACCATGGTGGGTATGGAGTGGCATGCACTGGTTGACAACACAGGTCTAGGTTGTAGGGAGGCACAGTAGCATGGATTTCAGTAAGTTATAACACATTTTCCAAAGCCTCAAGTGGCCTTTGCTACTCCCTCTTCTTCTCTCATCCTTCCTAGAAGTTATATTTTTCCACATCTGTTTGTAGCGTAGACTTAAACAGGAAATACCATGAATAAATATGATAGCCAAGAAGTTAATTTGTGGTAGTCTTTAAAAAAAATACATGAATCATAGGTGATTTGATAACTCTACAAAGTATAATGATATTCTGATCTGAAGATCAAACAGATTATTAAGATATCACAAGGCTTTAAAGAGGCCTTAATAAATTCTTAGTGCCTTGATAACAGTTTTAGTTTTCCTTTGAAAATTGAAAATAGTTGCAAAGTTTCTATGGATCAATTAGGGTTATTACTTTAGCATTGAATCCAGATTGCCATTAATAGATAGCAGTTGATTTGCTTATTACAGAAAATGATTGTCAAACCATCCAGAGAAAACATGAGTTGTTGTTGTAATCTATGTGACATCCTCCCAATACAGCAACTTCAGCGTTTTATCTATTTGACTGTAAGGAAAAATAAAGCTTACAAAGCCAAAGATTTTAAAGCTGAATTAAAGAGACTGATAGTACATAGCAACATTGATTTGTTATGAGGAATAAATAGTAAAAGATTACATTCTAAACCCATATTTTGCGCATTAAGAGGGCAAAATACAACAGATATTGATCTCTGAACACAGGTAAATAGAAGTTGCAAATACAAATAGCTATTTCACATCATGATTCATACAATGTATCTCAAGGAGCTTTACTTGCTATCAATAAAAAAACCCCAAAAAACTGTTACTGAACTAGATAAACCTTAGGAAACAGATGTCTTTTAAGTAGTATTAAAGTCAGAAAGCCAACTGCTTGGGAGCAGCCAAAGGCTGATGCAGGGTTTGAGAAAGGAAAGAGCATCTCTCTTAAGTCACAGTCTTATCTGGGACTGGCAAAGGCCAGGTAATGGCTTGTTGCCTGTAAACCTGCTCTGCTGAGATGGGGAATGGGACAGGTGGATCAAATATCTCCTATGTTTCTCCAGATTACTATCAAAGGCAACATCTTTTTGTGCTACCTAAACAATTAGAATCATTAGACAGGGGTTTACGAGTCAAACCATAAAACAAAAGTGTGATAGAACAGGAACTCTGATTCCAGACCCAAGGGTGGAGTGAAAAACAGATCCCTTGAGAGACTATATCAGGTCCCGAAACTATGCTACATCCGCTTGGGATTGCTTGGCAAGATGATATTTGTACTAGAAAAGTGTTTTAGCAGCCTTGCTCCCAAAGGGCTTCTGTTTAAGTATTCTGTCACCAGCTTGTATGGGTTTTGTGTAATCTATCAAGCCAAGAAGAAAAATGCATATATACTTAAAATATTTTCTTTGACTGAAGGGAGTATTTCCTACATCAAATGAAATAGTACTATGCCTATGTGAAAAATATGAGAACACTGAGAATTGGTATTGGCTGGTCAGTTTGTTATTTTGACTGGTTACCATTTGACTGGTAATTTATCCTAGCCCACTACTGTCCATACACCTGCCATTTAGCTCTTTGCATTCTCTGTCTACTTCCCATTGTTCACATTTCTTTCTACTTAGTTTTTTTCTTAAGTAACCATCAGTTCTTACAACACAATGAATATATAGATAAAACCCAAGATTAAATTAATAGTGTGTTGGCTGGTCTATTTGTATGTCATACCTCCTCTTTTCACGGTGATCTTACCAGTCATATTAAAACTACAAGTATGGTGACAATCTGTGATGATGTTTTTAAATGCCTGTGAGCACCATTTTTCAGTTAGTCCCTGGAACTATATATTAAATTTATTATAATATCTGATGGTGCATCCCATAATTCATAGAATTTGAGCTTAGAGAAGTACCAGTGTTGCATCAAAAATGTAAAACCCAAAAAAGATTAGAAAGATATAAGGCTATGATATTTAAAACTAATAAGCCTATAAAGGGCTGTCAGGTATATACTAAAATGAATGATTGTCAGGAAAGAATATACAACCAGGCACTCATAGGAAATGATGGATTTGGCAAAGTACATATGTTAGTAAAATGAAAGTTTATGAAATATTGCATAGAAACTAATCCTTTTTAAAACATTGGTTTATGGAAAAAAGTAGCTAAACAGTAGTGTAATGCCACTGACACTAATAATACTTAAGCATTATAAAGGAAAACAAAGATCAAATAGAATATAATTTTTACCAAAAATATTTATCTCACATGCAAGCTTTTCTAAATGCAATGGAGAGCTATGATGTTTACGAACACTGCAGTATGTGAGATCATATACCTCAATGTCTTTATCCACTGAATTCTCATATGAAGTAGAATTATAATGGTTTTTTATACCTTGCACATATAAAATGAAAGACTTTGCAACCTGTTCAGATGTGTGAGATGACTGAGTTTGGACTGTGATATGAATCTGTTTCTTTACTTTCTGATTAGTGCCTTGTCAGTTTATGTGCTCTACAAAAACCCTATCATTAACTCTGCAGGTCTAAATATCATTTGCAGTCCTAAACAAAGGAGGTGTATATTGATGAATGGTGCACATTTGCCTTTCATAAGATGTGGAAGTTTTCTGTCAGTAGTTTACTCTTAAGGAGCCCGAGGATCCTCTGCAGGCATCTGAGATTATTGCTTTTTTTTATGAACAAAAGACAGTTTGGCACATGAAGGTGTTATGCCAGCAACACAATAAAGACTATACCAAGTTGTAACCTCTCACTTATTTTATGGATTAGGTTTTTATATATATTTAAAAAGCTAATTCCTTTACTTGGGAAAACCCAGTTTAGAATAAGATCTCTGGGTGGCTGTGAAAAATGGTGACTTCTCGAGGCTGATAGCATGAACTGATGGGAAACAGGGTAGCTCTGGGCAGTTTCTGGGTAGCTTCTTTGCTGAACAGCCATTCTGAAGAAGAGTATCCTATATTTGCTACTCACGGGGTTACTGCTTTGAAGGCCTGCTTTAGAGAGGAACTAGGTTGGAGAAGAGGAGGATAGAAATGGGTAATCTAAACACCTGGTCAAGAAAAAGCTTTTATTTATTCAGGTAACCACATGTGACAAAGAAACCTACATTGGATTTTGAGACTATTTATAGCTAAGTGTTTACGTATTTGATTATGTAATGTTAATCTATGATACTAAAGTCTTTGGTCAAAACTCTAGGAAATCGTCAGAGCAACTAAGACTTATGAGGCTCATCATCTCAAGGATGATTTTAAATTAATGTCTTTGAAAATGTCTCAATATCACTGTAACAGAGGTGATGCTGAAGTGAGAGGTGATTGTTATCCATTAGTGAGCTGAGGTAGCTGGTAAGAGATATAGTGAAGAGGTAGAGGAAAAGAAGGAAGGTGAAAATTGGAGCAGACAAAATAGAATTATTTAAATACAAAGAAAATATATTCTGCAAATAAAAAAAGAGAAAGGAAAGTAATAAGAGCAGAAATAAGACAGATGAAATAGTAGAAAAGAACAATTTTGAGGCTAGTTCTCTATTTTGCAGTACAATAACTAGGACTGCAAGAAAATCTGTTTCAAACATTCATTAGTTTTGATTGAATATTTTGTTATTTGTGAGTCAAGCTTCCAAGATTGACTGGTAGCATCTGCTTTTTATGTCTGTAGCACTCAAAACCAGCATGTTAGATGCTGTGGAGATTCATACACATTTCTAAGATCATGATCACTTGCTGAGTGCCAGATATTCTGAATCAGCTAAGCTAGGTATAAAACCAAATGAAAAAAGCACTAGAAGAAATAACTGAAATAAGAAAAGGCTCCTATCATAATAATTGAACTCTTCTGAAATTATATCATAGAGAGAGAATTCTTCTGCCATCTTGTCTGTTCCTAAGCTTAGCTAATGTCATTCCTTATGATCTTGACCTCTTGAATTGATCAATAGCATTCAAAAGTAATACAAGTGAAAATTACTTTCTCTTAAAGGGAAATTTCACACCCATTACATTATCCCTGTGAATTAAAAACCAACCAAGATAAAGGCAAATACTACTGTTTTTTTTGGGCTGAGTTGTGTTTTTGGATACAGAATTTCAAAGACTTTGGGATAAAAGAGCTATTGAGAAGATCAACAGTAGTTTTACTCGGATATGTTGTTTGTCTGGCTTTCCAAGTGAGTATGTGGCAGAAGCAAGAACTAAGATATGTGTGAGCAGGATTGTAGTCAGGATTGGAAGCAATGCAGAGAGGCAGGCCAAGCCATGGGCATAAAAAAGGGATTTGGAGAGAACGCAAACCTGCTGGTGATTTGCAGAAGGCTGCATTGCACAGCTAATGTCTGTGAAACCTTAAAGATGCTGTGTACTCCATAGCTTCCACAGTAGGAGCTTTGATAACCATTTCTAGGAGCTCTGCCTGTGAATTGTTTCTGTTGAGTTGCACCGAATCATCACACAGTGATGTGTGCCAATGTCACCACCAGTTTACTTCACTGTAGGTATGTAATAGGTTGTTGAAGGTAAATAAAATCCAACCAAACAGTCTGCTGCTGACCAAGGAACCAGCATAGCATAGCATAACCTAATGAAAACTGCACCTAATACTTATGAAGATCTTGTATGTTTTTGAAGAAAATTATTCTATCTTGTAGTAACTTGACAAATATTGACCTGGGAGATACATTTTAGGCCTTGATTTTTTTTGGTTGTAGATGCTGTAAATTCAGTTTAAGTTATATGAATAGGAGTCTGAAGAGAGAAGCACCTATCAGAAAACTTGAATTCCAAGGTTATTCTATCTTATTTTAAGAAATCTGTCCTTTTTAGAAAAACCTGCATTATGTTTTTATTTTCAGATTAAAAAAATAAGACTTGTGCATAAAATTAACTTCTATGTGACTTTAAATGAACTGAAAAGAAGAAAGTGTTCAAAAAGTCACCTACTACCTGGTGTACAATACATTTAGTTCTTCCATTGCTGTTACAATTATAAATGTCTTTGCTAGAAGCCAGAAGCATTTTTGAGGAGACAAGTTTAAGCACTAAGACTTTGCTTTTAAGGGATATTTTGAGATCTTAAGAAGCACTTTTACTTTATCTGTTGTACTATCTTTGCTTTTTGTTCTGTAATGTAGTAACAATGCAGTTTTAATTGGCCTTTGAAAATGGTAGTTTTCAAATGGTAATCTAAAGAAGGCTTAAAATCTTAAAAAAAATGAAGTCTACTGTTTTAATTACAAGGTTGCTTGAAGAATTCATACAAGCTGTTTGTCTTGTTCATATGATTAAACAATCACAAAATCCCACATTTTGTGTGGGAACTATGTATATTGTAAGAGTCACTGAAAGTGAGTACACAGAAATGAATAATAAGAAAAATCTCTTTTCATGGCTCATTTGTGTGACCCCTTTCTATTATATGAAGAACTTCAACAGTGATAGCCAACAAATAGAAATATTTCCTCGGGACTGCTTATACTTTGGGTGGAATTGAGTTTGCCTGCTGCAAAAAGAGCAAAGATTTTAAAGGTCTGGAGAAGTTAAACCACAAGAAGTGCAATATATTTTTTTCTTCCCCCTGAAATGAAACTACAAAAGGCTCAGAAATGTTTCATAAATCATAGATTCATAGAATCATAGAATAACCAGGTTAGAAGGGACCCACTGGATCATCAAGTCCAACCATTCCTATCAAACACTAAACCATGCCCCTTAGCACCTCATCCACCCGTGCCTTAAACACCTCCAGGGAACGTGAATCAACCACCTCCCTGGGCAGCCTGTTCCAATGCCCAATGACCCTTTCTGTGAAAATTTTTTTCCCTAATGTCTAGCCTAAATCTCCCCTGGTAGAACTTAAGGCCGTTCCCTCTTGTCCTGTCCCCTGTCACTTGGGAGAAGAGACCAGCTCCCTCCTCTCCACAACCTCCTTTCAGGTAGTTGTAGCGAACAATGAGGTCTCCCCTCAGCCTCCTCTTCTCAAGGCTAAACAACCCCAGGTCTCTCAGCCGTTCCTCATAAGGCCTGTTCTGTGAAACAAACACAATTTAGAAAAATAAGCCACTCTTCAGGTGTACAATATTACTGAGCTGAAATAATCTATTTCTCCAAAACTGAAAAATATTGTTTTACCTAGATGAATGAGGGTTGAATGAAAAAAAAAAAAAAATTATTCTTCAGTATAGAAAAAAACAAAAGGGC
>WAAB01010385.1:0-23425 GCA_013389865.1 Piaya cayana | reverse complement strand
AAAAAAAAAAAAAGTGTATTCTTCAGAGTTGAAAAAGACTCATGGCCTCATAATGCAGATGACAAAAATGACAATAGAAAAAAACATGCTTAGTAAAGCTCCAACACGGCAGTTTCCACCACACTGATAGTTTTAGCATCTGTAAACAGATAAAAGAATACTGCTTCTGAGAGCAAGTACTGAAAAATATTAAATCTGTAAATAAATGCGAGACTTTAGAAATCAAATTTTATTTAATTCAAACAGCTGTTAGAAGGATTTATCCATATGTACACATAGCACAATCTCCCTACAACTAAAACTTGTTAACAGATGTTAGATAGAACTCAATTATAAAGGGTTTCTCTTAAATACAAAATATGCAAACACAAATGCAGTGGTTATCAGGCAAGACAGGAGCTTTCTTCCATGAACCTTCCAAAAAACACTGTTATTCTACATGACTGTTCTATTTATTTTTTCTAAGCCATAATACACAAGCTTTAATCATTGCTTGCCTCACTGTGGCTAAACAGCAGAAACTATATCCAAGTTTCATCACCATACTTATTTTTGGTTACAGATAAAACCTCCTTATGCTTCACTGGAAACGGAGACAGACACAGACTGCGTATTCTAAGAGCTGGGTAGCAAGAAGACAGAAAGTAGAAAAAAAACGAAGACTTTTCTCCACATCCCTTGGAACTGGAATTCAGTGTTAGTTTACAGAATTACCCATAGCAAAACTTTTCCAAGAAAAGAACCAATATAATAATATAACATTGTTGTGGTTTGAGCCAAAGTAGAATCAGTTTCCTGTCTTTAGCTGGGTTTTGTCTAAGTAACTTCATTTTCTGAAAGTTAACTGCTTATTTTTCAGACAGTGTTTCTCTCCAGAAGTGATAACATGGGACATTGGCACACAGAAAAGCCATTGCTTACACTTATTCCTCTAGTAACCAAGGCCATCTGCAGGCTCGTGGACTGTCACAAGTCAATGGGGTGAAAAAGGTTGCATCTGCAGGGAGAGGAGGACAGGACAGGTGACCCCAAAACTGACCAGCAGAGTATTCCATCCTATATACGTCATACTCAGACAAAACTGTGAGAACATCAGGATTTCTCTCTTCTTCCACGGTCAGTGTCCAGCGAGGACCTCATCTGTCTGTTTGCCCCTGGTCCCAAATCCATGCATTCCTGATTCAGCTCCTGAGTCCAGTTCCTCCTGTCCTTGGTCCCTCTCTCAGTTCTGCTGTATTTGTAGTAATGTATAAACATCAAGAAGTGGGATGGGGGTGTGATTTCATGTATTTGTATGTATTTTATTACTTATCCTTCTCTTTCTCCTTCTCCTTTTTTTCTTTAGAACTATTGTTTTAGTTTCCAGTCTGCAAGTCTCCTCTTTACATTTTCCTTCCCCTGGGGGCGGAAGGGAGGAAAGGCACTGGGAGCCAAGCTGCTTGGTTTTAACTGCTGAAATGGGCCAGGCTGGGGCTAAACTGTGACAAAAGTGTTGCCATCTATAGTATTTAGTCAGGATGACGGCACAGAGAAAACTTAGAAATTCTGTCCTTTTTTTTTTATGTGTGTGTGTGTTTTATTTTCCTGATATTGTTAGTGTTCTTTTTAGCATTTCAAGTGGAAAACCTTAGCCCAAGCCTATGCCTCGTTTGAAGTCATGAAAATGACTTAAAACACAACTTTTAGTTGTGTGCTATATATTTTATGTGGAACTTATTAGTTTAAAATGCAACATTTAAAGGCAGTGCAATTTGCAAACATTTCCAGTAGCTAGTTAGGATTTGTAAAGAATGTTGCAAGCTATAATGAAAAATTCAGCTTCTCTCACTTCTTATCAAGTTTTCACCTTCTTCATGCTTGAGGCAAACTGAAAATCACTATGCAGAATTTAAGATACAGCCACTATTTTGCCAGGAATTATAGTGCTCTCATTTTAACAACAGAGCTTTTATACTGTGCTCTTCATTTTTTTTTCAACAATGATTTACAAACATTCCTACTTAAACATTAGTATAACACTAACAAACAGTTCCCAAACACAAATAAAATAAGAAACCTGATGAGCAACAGTTATAAATACCTGTCTCATTCAAAGAGAAAAAGATAGTCAACACTTGTATCTGGGAGATTCTGAGGCATCTAATTTCTGCTTTGTTTAGTTCAGTGGTAGTCAGTGTTGTACAGAATGGAAACTCAAGAAAGAAGTCTGTTTTAGGCTAATGCTTATTCTGCTTTCATGCAAAAAAGGAAAGCAAATGAGGACCTAAGCTCGTCCAAGTGTGCCTACAGTGGAAATACTTTACAGACTACTAATTTCATGATTAATGAGCTCCTGCAAAAGCAGATAGTCCTATTCACACTCAAAAAATGTGTAATCCACATTATCTCACAAATAACACAAAATCTAAAAAAAAATAGTCTTTCCCTTTTCTATATAGTTGCCCAGGCTGCATATTTTAAACTAGTGCATCAAACTATGTGACTGTTATGTTAATCTTCTGTTACAATGTTACTCATCTTCACTGATTTAAGAAAAAGATTTTTAGGCATATTTTTGCTGCAGGATCAATCAGGAGACTCAGCACATGGGTTAACCCTATGGAAATTAAAATGCTGGAAGCTACACTTGAGTTACCCTCTCATAGTGACCCTGGCCCCGTGGGTTACTGGGGTCATATCTTTTGCTCTATATCTTTGGGGTCATATCTTTTGTTCCATATCTTTGGGATCATAGCTTTTGTTTTCTGTGTACAGCACAGCAGGTCTGAATCTTGCTGGGAGAATGTGACTTGCCTTTGAGGGTACAGAGGAGGGAGTTTTGGGAACACAATGAATGACAGTGAACATTGGAGTATTATGCTGAATGTACTGTTTCTAAAGAAGCCAATGACAGTGAAAGTGCTAACCTGCATTCAAAGGAGTTTTCCTTTTGATTGCCTGACCTAGTGCTTCAGACAAGAGAAACAAGAAAAGAAACTCAACAAATAAATAAACCCAACTAACTAAAACTAAACAAAGAATTCCTTCAGTCCCAAATTAAGTAGTGGAGTTTTTTGTCTGAATCCAGAAATTATAGCCTTCTCTTTCTGTGATTGTTACTACTGGTTACATTTGGCTGAGGGTGACAGTGGTTCCTGTAAGGAAACCTGCACTGCTATAAATTCAAAAGAGGGTTCCACTATAATATGTCCTGCGAATATGGAGGGCAGAGTCTTGATTTCCTAATCAACTTTGAAATATAAACCAGTGTTACGGAACTGGAAATGTCTGGTGTCATTGAATTAGCTAATTTAGGAAGTATGATTTGTTGAAATTAGTTCAAAATAAAGAAATAAAGTAATTTTCTAAAATCATTATCAGAGAAATATAACATTAAGTATTTGAACAAACTTAGGCAACATTTGTAAGGTATAGCTCATAAGACAGTGAAGATAGGTGAACAGAAGAAAACTCACACAAACTGATCACTTCAGTGCTTTGTTTTGTCTTTATATTTCTTTTGCAGCAGTTTTTGCAATTTTTTTTTCTGGATCTAATTATCATTAAAATACTGGTTTGGGCTATTTCTTTTAAGCAAAAATTGCAAAACAATTGTACAAAAATAACTGAATTTTATATGCAAGTACATACACTTAAAGATTTCTAGTTAGCAGTATGTTCATCTGTCACAGAATAGAAAAAAAAGCTTCTGCTTATGTGCAGAAAAATATTCAGTAACTACTTTAAAAATTAAATTGTTTTAGGTAAACAGTACCTTCTTTTACAGAAAATTCAGTTAGAAAAAATACCTGATGTTATATTTCGCACACAATTTAGACAGCTTGAATACATATATCTAAACCAGTGCAGGTGCTTGTTTCACTGGCTTCTTGGCTGGCACTCATTTTTCATAGTCCTAGTTAAGTACATACTTAAAATTTGTTGTGCAATCACTGGTGGTTGCTAAACCCAAGATAAGCTCAGCCTTCTATATGGAATATCAGACCTTCATATGTTGCTCTGAATCACAACACAGTTTTGGTTTTGAGCTGACTCTTGGTGAAAGGCTATGGGGAAAACAAACTCTTGAGTTTGCTCAGGGATAATATTAAGTCCTACTTAAGTTAGCATCTTTAATAGTTACACAAGGATTGCCTGCCTCTGTCATGTTCTGGAATTATTTCCCCCTGGAGTCTCAATATGCTCATAACAGTGTTAGTCAATAACACAGATCAGTTTTCTTAGCCAGGCAAAAGGAAGTAGATATAAGGACTAGTAATTCCCATACTGGCCACAATATACAGTGAAAAGCACTATATATTTGCACCCTGATCTAAAAGCTGCATGTGTCCCCATCTTATGCCTGAATGAAATGGGTCACACAGAATTCTTTGAAATCGTACTTGACAAATGGCTGACTACATCTGACATACCCTTTATCCAAACGCTAGGTAGTATCACGATGGAAACTAGTACTGCAGTCTGACTGCAGGAGTTTGTTTGAGAGAGCAGCAGGTTTATTGTTTCATTGTTTCAAAGTAATATTTTTTTCCCAGTAGAGGTGTTGAGGGGAAGAAACACCCAAAAAACCCAATAAATAAAGAAAAGTATTATTTTAATTACTTTACCCTTAACAGACAGAGAAGACATTAAAAATACTCCTTAATGCTCTCTATGAAAACTGAAGCAGGTAATAGTAGATACTCTATCAGATAATTTGCCAGCATATGTATTTGTCAGTATCCCAGTTCCTCAGATCAGCAGAATTTATGAATCTCAGAAAAGGAATAACAACACTTCTGATGACATATGAAAAGAAAGGACTTCAGGAAAGATGATGAAAAACCTTAGCAGGATGGACCGGAGGACTGAGAGATCCGCCAGCTCAGGGTTTGCTTAAACCTAAACCCAATTGCTGATTGATAATACATATATAAGACCCCTCTTGTGTTCCTAGAAGCTATTCTTCATTTTGGAAACTGATCCTGCTTCATACATTTAGTGTCCTTCATCAGTCCTTTCCTGATCAACATATTCGTTGTGACTTTTGAAAACTTATAATAAGTAATTTTTCAACCATATTTATTTTTGTTTCTTCAACTAAGAATTAAAATCAAAGGCCAGTGTAAAACCAATTGTAGATCCTGGGGAAACCATTGAGTCATGCTTCTCCACCTAAAGTACAGAGAAAAACTTAAATTTGTTCAGTAAAACCAGATCTTTTGGTTTTGATGCAAACGTCGTTTACTGAAGGGACATAGCAAAGATAATCTTTGAGATTTGGATCATAAATGTCTGCCTTCACAGAAAGACTGCTTGCAATTTGTCATGCAGGTTTCCTCTCTTACTTGGCAAAATAATGCAATCCATGTTGGCTATTCCACTGGATAAATTCTCCCCAATGACGCCTCTACTAAACTGCCTCCACCTCCAAATCTGTAAACTAACCATCACTGTACTCAATGGCTAATTCAAGCCCTCACAGCAGGAGTGGAATGTGATTAACAACTCTCAAATGCGGAACATCAATGAAGTTTTACTGAAGAGGCAAAATTGAATATATATGGCATTTAACTTTAGGTAATTTTCTAGAAGCTTCAATACATAACCTTCTAGAAGACTTTAAAAGGAAAATGGCTGTCTCAAACTGAGAAAAGTCCCCCCAAACCAAGATCTTTGTCTGTTTTCTTCTATAAAAAAGGCAGCTATGCTCCAGTTCCTACAGCTGTAAATAACGTCAGAAATAGTTCAGGCAGACCACCATATAGAATGAAATCATAGGCCACAAAAATTTCTTCTGTTTTATATCCTGAGGGTAACAGCATCAACAGAGTAATGCTTTGCAATTATGCAATGCTTTTGAGCTTAGGAGCCCAAAATGTTTTACAAAGGTGGGTAAGAACTGTTTTTGAAAGACTTACAAACAGAAGTGGGAAAATCTCCCATATAGTGCTCTGTGAAAAAAATGGTTTTTTTTCCTCTATCGTTCTCTTGCTGAAATGAGAAACAGAGCCAAAAACATTATTTGGGTCAATAGAAGGCTAATTTTCTATCTTCTTGATGAAGCTGAAGTTTATACAAATTCATTTTCTTTTCTAAAATAAAGCATTCTTTTTTTTATTTTACAAGCTGAATTCCTTTTCTAATACACAATTTATTCCAAATAAGCTTTAAAATAAAATCAATAATGTTCAAGTTTTAGAAATGCTGACATGATTGACTTCCTGTTTTACCTATTTTCATCTCATTTTGAGGCCTCTTTTGAATCTGATACAAATTCATTATTTCTGTACTTTTCCTTTCTAATTAATGCAGCTCTGTTCTGCTTTCCTTCCATTTATGTCGTTAATACCTCTACATCCTGAATTTGCACCAGTAACTGGTCCCACTGTGTAATGACTGAAGTAAAAATTCAATCTGAACGCAGTGTCAGGATGCCTGAAATACAATTAATTGCACTGCAAGCCAAGCCAAGCTTAAAGGGGATGGATGGTGTTTCAAAGCAAGCAGCAGCTCTAGTTATTAAGATAATGTAATACTGACAGTAAAGGTTAAATATACTGAGAATCATTCTTAACATAAAAGGTAGTACCTGAAATAATCTTTGCTAATAATCTTCTTAAAGCTTGAAACAATTAAATTAAACAGAACACGAAAGAAAAAAAACATGAAAAATTTGTCTGAACTGTGTTTTATTAACACCCTGAAATTTAAATCTTTTTACACTAGCTGTAGAGCAGATGGGAAACTAGGGGAAAAAATGGAAATGAAAGGGAAAAAACCCTCTTTAATTCTAGTAAAGCACTGCTGTTGGCCTAGAAAATCCTCAAGTGTATAAGCACGACCATTGTTCTGGGACCACTCTGGGATTATGGCGTGTGCCCACTTGTAGCTGTAACTCTCTACATATTTAGAATCTTTAATGATAGGGGCTCTGGAACTTTGTATGACCTGTAACATCTGTGAGCTAATATTCTTAATTTTAGCTAAATCTCTTTAATTCAAAATAAACTGATTTTCACTAAGTTATTTCTTCTGATGGCTTATACTTAAACATGGTATTTGACCATACAGTGTTGTCCATGAATTATGCCCTGCAGATTTGAACTCTGCAACAATTAAAGACACTACTCTTAAAGAATTGATCACAGCTTTTACTCAAGACCTAGTGCCAACCATAAGACATGAGGAGTTTATTCTGGACAGAAATTAGAGCAAAAGCCTTGGAAGTAGTGAGTGTTAAAACCAGTAAAGAACATGAAGGATGGAGAAAAAAAAGACCCTTAATGAAGGACACACCTGAAATGGGGAAAGGTTTCTACTTTGTCTGTTAGTAACACATGGACTAACACATGTGAAAGTGTAATTATACACACACACACTGTATTTATGTTCTGACTGGATTTTCAGATGTGCACAGAGATCTCAAAAAACTTTCTCCAAAGAGACCATCATTCAGTGCACAGCAAGGAAGTAGCAAAAACATAGGCTTGTTTAAGGGATCAGCTTCTCATACATTAATGCCATGNCTCAGGCTGGTTTGTAAGTCGCTTTTCTGAGAATTCATCTCTGTCAGCCATACTGGAGCATTTATTATTTGTGACTACATATATAAGTACGAAAGATTAGAATATATTTTTTTACTATAATAATACTCATGCTTCAGAGAGTAGACCTACGCAAGATGCACTGCTTCACTATTTTCTTCCATAGGAAAGTATGATGTATTTGTGGTTAAACATCCTCAGAAGATTCTTTCTCCTCTTCTTTTTTCTATGGCTTTCTTTCATGTTTCCCACAGCCACAAAAGACCACACAAATGAAATATTCCTATAAAAATTAATAGCATAGTATCGCATAGAAATTATCTTAGTTCAAGGACAAAACAATTGTCAAACATGGTATTCATTTTTAATGTGAAATAATGTCTCTTTTTCTTTTGTCTTCAAGAAGAAAATGAGATGATGCTTTATTTTAAAAATTAAAAATTAAATACCAGTAAGAGTTTGTACTGCTCTGTATGGATCCAAAGTTCCATTGTAATCCAGGAGTAAAAATGTAGTTATTTACCTAAGAAATAAAAAGTCTTCTGACAAAACTAATACTGCTTAGTGAAATATAAAGCTGAATAAATACTCTATAATATCCCAAGTGTATTCATACATTTTTTAAAAGTACCATAGCTGCATTCATATTCTTTTTATATCCTGTTTCCAAAAATACTCCAGTAACAGTGTCTTCTGGCAGGACCATGTATAAAAATAGCCAAATATTAGCATGACTATTACAAAACATATGTGGGAAGAAAATTTTAACTTCATTTCATGAACTTTGGTATATTAAATATATTTCCTGGACTTAGTATTAGGCAGATGTTTAAGTCTCATTATTTTTAAAATAGATGATAACATATTTTCTTCTGGAGTCAAGAAATAACTTGGAAGTGTGATATTACTCTAAAGTTTCATTCATTTATTAGAAAGATCAATTACATATCTGTAGCTAAAACTGGAGCATAGACAGCTACATAGTGGAAGGGGTAATACATGGAAACTATGCATCACATGATTTTTTAATTCATTTAAAATTAATTTAGTTCAGAAAGTCCAAGTCTTGTAAACAAGTGACAAATGAAGTTTTTAAAAATAGAAATTACTCAGTAGTTATGTCTAAAAACCCACAAATTGTGATACATTCAGAGTCTGTAAGCAGGCAAAAAAAATTATCACAATTATTTGTGATGCATTTTTAAATTTTTTTCTAACTATTGCTAGACAGTTCTCCACTTGTAAGGAACAGATGATTTAATCCATTAATAAGAGTTGGTATTTTTTCTGCATTGTGTAGTTTTAAAATAAAACAAACAATTCACTTGTTTTTAAAAGGTGCATGGAATTAACTCCAAGGTTTTATTCTTTGGTAATGATGAGTCAA
Source organism: Piaya cayana (assembly GCA_013389865.1). Taxonomy (NCBI): domain Eukaryota; kingdom Metazoa; phylum Chordata; class Aves; order Cuculiformes; family Coccyzidae; genus Piaya; species Piaya cayana. The sequence continues at coordinate 14,512 of WAAB01010385.1, read as the reverse complement.
ATTTCTGTTTTGTAAGTGCAACTGCTGTCTTGTTTAAAATCCTCATTAACTCATTCAGATTTTTGTCATTTCTGGCATTTTTATTACTGAAGTTTTCTTCAGCTTAAAAAAAAATTTCTCTGGTTGTTAGCAGATTCTTTCAGGCGATAGCCAGTGGTGACCAGGTCCAACTCATGCCAAGGCTGCAAGTAACTAACTCTCTTGGGGCCTTGCCAGGACCCACTCAAGACATTAGTTTAGACAATAATTTTTGTGCAATAGTGAAAATTATTACTTGTTTATCTTACTCTTTTTTTTTAATACTGATTGATATGATATTGCTGCTGTGAAAGCAAATGGTTCTGCAGATCTCAAAACCTGAAGGACTTTTAAAATAACCAATGATAAATCTCTAGGATTTAGTCAACCATAAAAGTAAGGAAAAACAGGACAGGCTTTTTAAACCAAAGCAAATATACAAGCCATGGCCTTTGGGATATTTTCCCATGATTTGCTCATACTGGAGTTTTCAAGTTGAAATTCAAAAGCTGAGAATATCTTTTCTTATTTCCTGCTACTCAGAGGAGAATAAAAACTTCCTATGTAAGCATTCTCAGTAAGCAAAAATATCTGTAACTCTCTATAGTTGCTACCACATTCTAGAGTTCCAGAGTGTTGTTTTTTTAGTCATCTTTTTATTTTTTTAGGTTTTAGCTTCTGAACAGTCCTAAATGGTTTCAGCCATCATATAATTTAACTCTGAGTCATCCTACATTCCTACAAGAAAACCTTCTCTTATGCATGATTATATATTGTGTAAATGGATAGTCTAATTTTGCAACGTGAATTTTCTATGGTAGCAGTTTTGCTACTATTTTAGTCTGGGTTTAATGATATACTCACTGCAACAGCCCTCCTATATGCAATTAGAATTTTGAAAAGTGACTAACGTTTGTTACAATTATATACATCAACCCAGACTCTCTCCTGTGGAAGGGTGTGCATTGACATTTTAATGTGTTTCTAGACCTAAACAAAGATGTTTGAAAGAACATGGTGCACTACAGGTATTACCATTAGGTAGAGATAAAAATGAGAAGGCTTAACATATTCTCAACAGTCAAATGTTTCCTTCACCTTTGCTCACTTGTTTCAGATTTTAAGCTGATGTGCAGCCAAATAGAGTCAAATTGCTTTGGATTTATATAAAACAAGTTGTGGGTCCAGGAGATCCTTTTGTCCCACAGTAGTCAAGAATCTGCTTTTATTTCTGCATACCGAAAAAACCTAGATTTTTCTCTTGCTGTCAAATTAAAAAAACTTAAAAATAAAATTAAACCCTGTTTTTACTTCATATCTCTCAGTATTGAGTACAGAGAAAACTGACGTCTGGTAGCCATCTTTTGTTTGCCTGTCAAAATATAAAGTTAAATCAACAGAATAACAAATACTGAAAGAGTCATTTAAACTGAAAGAGAAAACATGTATTAATGGTGCTAGCAGATGCTGTATAAAACTTCACTTAAAGATGCAGTGAGAAGGATAAGCGCTCTTAGAGAACAGAGTCTCAAATTTGCCAGTAGGTCAAAACAAAAGCTGCAACATGTTGAGAAGAAATAATTGAAAAAAGAAGGTTAAGTAGACAAGGGAAATACAAAAAGATTCTGCGTTAGAACTTCTTTTCTTCCTATGAAGGAACAGCTTTGGATCATCCCCATGTGGAGGATAAGAAGATAAGAAGCTCTCTGGTGGTAAGCATCTGGGATGGGAGGGAAGATCATAGGATGTTGTGGGATTCTCTTTGTTTCTTTCTTTAACTGTGTATGTCTCTGGTGGTTTTTTTGAAGCTTTTCCAAACCCCAAGGCTCCTGACGTTCTTGCACAACTAATTTTAACTTTTTTTTTTAAAAACATAAAAATGGCAGAGTAATGTGTGTATATGTTAACACAGGAGAATATCAGTGTTAGGCCCCTAATTAGATTCATATTCACATTGAAATATTAAAAAGTCCCCAGCACAAACCAGTTACGGTAATGATTACTTCCCTTCTGCTGGGAAAAGACAGCAGTTGTTGTTCTATGTACTAGTCCTGAGCCAAGAATATCCATAGACTTAAGTCTGATTGAAGTTCAAATAGATTGTGACATAATGAACTTGATTCATCAGTGCTGCCTTGAACAAATCAAAGCTCCCCCATGAAGTTTCAGATTATGTCTTGTGAGATTCTTAGAAACTTGCTGTATGTGTATGTGGTGTTGTCTCAAACCAAGTTATAGTCTTCTAATCGAAGTCTTTAGTACCAGAAGATGTTGCACATTACTGGAGAATGACCAGGTAAATCTTAGAGTGCTGCCATGTTAGTCAAGACAGAGGGAAACACATTAATGGAGACAATTTGCTGCAGGGGAGTACTCAGAAATAGTTTAAAAGTGGGAGGAAAGAGTTTAAGGCACAGGGAAACAAAGCCAAACATACTTTATGTTTATCCAGCACTCTGTAAGCCATTCTCCAGTGGCCTTACCTTTAATGTTGTACATTATTTTTTTTGTAGACAAACAAAAGCTCAGTAAATGTTCTGTTTTCAAGATCTCTGCTCATCCCACTCATCATGTATTCTTTGATCAGTGGGAAACTATAAAGTAAAGGCAACGCTTTAGGGCCTGATCCAGAAAGTAAGATAATTTTATTTACATGAATAGAAATAGAAAAATGTACCGACGGTTAGGGGCTATACATGGACATATTTAAAAGATAACTTAGGAAATGTTAACTTGTCTGTATGTGAAGACTGTTCAGACAACCAGTTTTGCTAATGAGGTAAAAGAAACCAGTAAAACGGAAAACTTATGAGCATGGTTGGAAAGGAATAATGCATTTGGCATTTAATTATAGGCAATTGATACAACAATTTGTTGAAAACTGTGTTGAAAAATAGTTTTCGTTTAGTATCTTTAATGCTTTTAGTAATTTCTATCCAGAGCACAACATTTGAAATCAGGATTCAAAATTCAGCTTTTTTTTTCTATACTTGCTTTCACAAGGAATCAGGTCTTTCTCAGCCAGTTGGTCTGAGCTGCTGTCTGTTGAAATACAGTATTTTTGAAAAGTGTTTTTTGTACCTACTAGAATTTAACGAGGGCCTTAACGAGGGCTATAATTTCTCAAAAAGCCTAATTAAGAGGAAAATTTTGAAATATGCTACAGTATTCTTGCAACTTATTTTTATATTAAAAATGCATGTATAATATATTTTATAAAGTTTAAACAAAGATTGATATATAAAATACAAAAGTATTTTAGAATGTATCATCAATCATGAAAAAAATACGGTAAAATCTTGCTAGTTTAGTTTGTCAAACCAAAGTTGAATACAAGACCTCACTTGCATAGATAATTATGTTTGTAAAAGCTGCTTTTACTTGGATTCTAATGTGCTTCAGTGGTCACTGTTGAAGCCTAATATTTGAGTTCAGCTTAGGAACACATTTCTTTGGCCTGTGCTTTATATAGTTTAAAATCAGCTGTTCTCCATCTCCATTTTCTGCTGGCTTACCTGCATTTTCCATCACTCTACCATATACCAGGAGGTGCTTTTCTACCTGTAGAAGTTGGTTTCACTGTCTAAAGGCTATAATTGCTTTGTTTATGTCTGAACTAGCTCAGGTAAAATCTATTCCTGCAACTTCTTCAGGGTACAGCTTACCTTTTTTTTGTCAAGGTCAGTAGCTGCAAGTTATTCTAAGTTATAACTTGCATGTATTTTTCAAGTTATCACTGCCTATTACTTCCCCAGCTGTAATCACTGGTCATTGTTCACATACAGTGGCATGACTGACCAAAAATCAAAGTGATCTTTAAAGATTTAAGGCCATATGCAAACAAAATATGCACTGTATAAATTCAAGGGAATTATGCATATGATTTGTAAATACATAGGTCATAATGGGTGATAGAAAATATCAAAAGATTAATAAGATATTGTAAATTAAATGTAAGGGAAAATATAAAAGCTCTGACACCATGCTTGCTTGTTGGTGTTTCCTGCTGGTTTTCTACCTTTTTTTCCCCAGTCCTCTCTGTCAATTACACTAATTTTTATGTTATAATTTTACATCTTTATTTTTAACTTGGCTGAATTTGGTAGCAAATGCAGAACTTAGGCCCTACCTTGACATTTTGGTTTTGAAATACTGAATTTCGGCAAAAATTGTAGCTATTTCCTTATCCACTGTCATCACTATAGTAAATACCTGTTTGTATGGTTCAGTGAAATGTTTTAAAAATTTTTTTTATTCTCTGTTAACTAGCACTTTTCCAAACATAATTTGTAAGAAAAACTTGATATATTGAATAGTGACATTTTACCATTTTTATAGTTCGGGTTTTTTTTCCATCAATAATGCTATTTACTTTCTTTTTCTGAAAAGTGACCAGCGTCCTTTGGTCAGGACATTTACCAAAATCCCAGTGCAGTCTAGAATGAGGAACATTTCATAACTGGACAAAAATAAGTTTCAGTGTTCCAAACCCGTATTTTATCTTGGCAGCTGTCCTTATTAGTTTCAGTGAAATATCTTTTCAGTTGTATGAGTGAGGAAGAAGACTGAGATTCTACACTAGACAAGGGTTTTGGATTTGCGGTTGATGGCTTTGTTTGGTAGTTGTGTGGTTTTTTGTTTTTTTTTCTCTCCCCCCCATGCTACTAGCTTTGGGACTCTTTAGGATGCTTACATGCAAAGTGCTTTTCTAAAATACCTTGCTATTTCTTGATTTTTAGGAGGAGTGTATGCAGGATTTAGCCACCAAAAGAAACTTGTTCTAATAATCTGCCTGCTTAATCTGTAACCTACAGGGGAATACCATTCAATGGGTTGCCAGAGTTCACATGACTGTATGTAATTAGCTTGGTATTATAATTGCCCTCTGTAACTGTCTGTCCTGGAAATGATGTAAGTTTCTGACCAGGGGGGATGTTTTTACATTATAACATTATTCACATTTAAAGCAAGTTGGTGAAGAGTATAATTAGAAAGAGGGAAAACAAGGAATTTAGATTAAAGCCCTTTATAGTAAAAGAATTTGAGTTTGGAATTTATTTTTTTTTTGTATGGCAGAATTGTTGTGAGGCAAAGTAGTACAATTGTTATCCTATAGAATCATTATTACTACACTGAAAAAGCATAAAATTGAATAATTGAGAGGATTTGGGAAAAAGTCTTGATCTTATGAATACTTCCTGAAAATAAGATGTTTTGGAACTAATCACATATCATTGTGACATCCTCAAAGCTTATGCAATATAGCAACAATTTAAGTAATGAATTTATAACACTAATCAGTAAACTATGTAGTTAAATATGGTTTCAATATACTTATGGACCCATTTATATTGCTTCTCTGGAGGAGGGTAATATGCTTCTTCAAATTTCAGAGGAAAGGTCATAAAATTTGTAAGATCAGATATCTAGCAATTTCGACACTTCTATATTAGCATAACTTCCTCTATGAATTACTTTCAAGCAAGCATATAATTTAAATTAACAGTTTTTCTGACTTTTCATCACCTTTCCTATTAAAGTTCATATAGCAAATCAAGAAGACTCCTAAATGATCAACAAATGTTTCAATAGGCTATAAGTAGCTGTTGTAAAACAAATTAATATGTTGCTTCTCATTTGAAACATTACAATCTTTTATTTTCTCCTCTTGTGCCTTAAAATATTTGTACCACATACAGATTTTGTCAGCTACATAATGCTAAAACCTGTCATTCAAATTCTGAAATAAATCAACAATAGTAACTTTAAGGAATTTAAACACTGAATCTGGAGAATTTAGGGTTTTTATTTTATTCTGGTTTACCACCTTCCCAGTGTTTCATCTTTCTGAATAAGCAGAAACAGATATAGCTATCCAATGCATTGATTATTTTAAAATTAAATGCTGATGGCTGTATAAAATGGATACAGTACTCTAATCACAATAAGACACAGATATATTTAATACTACTTATAGCTAGAATATGTTTTTGAAGTTTAGGTGTTTGTGAAGGATATACTCCGTTACCTGCTTTAGCAGTTTCAACAAAGAAATCAATAATTGAAGGGAAAGGGGAGGATATATTTACTTAGAAATTAATGGTCATATTTAAATGCTGTATAATCTTTTGAAATAATTATATTCCTCTCATTTATATATCAAATATTTACATGAAAATACAGCTAATATGATTTCCCTTGTTTGCTGCCTGTCCACAAAGACGTCTCAATTACCTTTACTAACATAATGAAAACGACAAAAGTTCTTTTTATGACTTGACTATGAATAGGAGTATCTTATACTGAGTACTTGATCTGTGTGAGAGATTGATCAGAATTAAGCTTTGGACATGTACAAAATAATCACAAGCTCTCTGAATCTCTCAAGAAGAGGTATTAGTTTAGTTGAAAAAAATATTGTGGAATTTTATAATAGTTTTAATGCTTTCTGATTTTGTTACACTGGCTTAGCCCACAGCATCATTCCTGAATATATTAAGCTACTGAAAGATTTAATGTCTGAGTGAAGATTTTAGATTAAATTGTATTTTATCACATTCATGCGTGTAATTGTGCGAGCATGCACAGCCTTGGTTGCAAAGAGCTGAAAACCATGCCTGAGTCATCAACTACTTTGTGTTTGTATTTTGCCTCTCCAATATGCATTGCCCCTTGCATTTTGGAGTGTCATTAGCAATGCCGTCCCAAATTGATCATAAATCAGGCAACTCTTCTAATTCTTAAGGGAAAAATACATTCTTTCTAAGATTCTCTCTAAGTAAGAATAAGGAATTTCAACAACTTTATTTTATTTTTTTTATGAAAAGAAGACTAGCTTTAACTTGTGCAACAGCCTCTGAAAACTAGTTCCATACCTGAAGTTCCCAGACTGAGAACAGTGTCCACCACCTGCACTAAGTGTTGATATAACATAAAACATGCTTCTACTTGGTCTGTGCTGGAAAATGCATGCTCACCTTCTTGCCTTGCTTATTTAATTACTTCCATAGATACAATCTTTGGAAGAAAATTTGCCTTTGGCTTTACCTGTGAACATATACTACCACTAATGTGAACACCTGAAAGGTGAACTTAAGCCCAACTTCTTTTTGGACAAAGAGGGAGGAGGAGCTCTTGGGATCCAGTGGCAAGTCTCGGCTTCTTGTGAATGATTACATTCATTCTGTACCCAAAGCAAATATGAATAGCTTCTGAAACACTCTTATTTATGTCTGGTAGCTTCAGTTTTCAATAGATAATACATCACTAAAGAATTTTAGGAGAAGAGTATCTACTGAATGTCTTTTTTTCCCAGCCTGTAATGCATTGCATATGGCAGTGTTGTTTGGTATGTGCATTGGAAAGAATAGCACTTGGTGCACTGCTGCTTTTTTCTGCCCTTCATACACTGCTTCAGAAGTGTTGAAAGAATAAATTAGAATCTCCCCTTGTCTGTCCTGGGTTTTTTTCCTGTTAGTAGCTCTTGTGAAAAAAAAAATCACTTATGAACACCTAAATGCTCCTCAAGTGAATGGGGAATGAATACAAAAGTAAGCTGAGCATGACTGAAAGTAAATTGAAACAAGATATGGTTTTGGCGTTATTTCCTATTTCAAGACTTGTTAATATGGTTATTGAAAAAGTGATGAAGCTAGTATCCTTGCAGAAATTTCAGCATTCATTTTAGGACTTCAGTAAGCCTCCTTAAAAAAGGAAAACCAAGAAAAAGTACTTGTGACAGTTTTTTCATAATTCATAAAATGTAAAACTAATAATGAAAATATTTACTTCATGTTTTATTCATAAGCTAAACGTTATAAATTTGTTGCTGTAATATGATAGCTGTATACCTTTGTGTTGGTTCCAGCAGTTTCTTCTACTCATAGAAGATAAAATATAGCAACACAAACAGGCATGAGTGATTAACAGACTGGATGAACTGATCAAACTGTTTCTTCAAAAACTTCCTCCCTTTACTCTCAATAACGTTATTTTTTTATTAATAGTAAATTGCAGCAGCAGAACAGTGACTTTTGTATTTAATTTCATGTGAAATACCTGGCAATAAAAAATATTGCTTTCCTTTGTTCTTCCTCATTAAATACAAGTGAGTTTCCACATATGTAATATTTTGCATTCATTCAAATGATAATTTATGTAGTTTAGAAAAATAAAGCTCGTGACTAAAATTTTAAGTATAGCACAAACCTTTATTTTCGTAGTGAATTCTTACTTTTTCTATAGCCAAAAGTAGTTTTAGTTTTTAGAATGGATTAAGAAACTGTGATATTATCAGAACCAAAAGACAGATGAAAGTTTTTTATTTTGAAAATTAACTTATGAAAAAAAAATAGTGTTCTGTTACCAATGTTTTTCCCAAGTTGAGTTCTTTTTATTCACCTACATGATCAAGACTCACTGTCTGCTTAAACTGGTGGAATCTGAATCTGTTCCTATTCATAAGCAAAGTGAGAATGAACTTAATATTATTCCTAAACTATCTTTTAATCCTGATAAATGATAAAATGCAATCAAAGTAAAAAAAAAATCCTGAAAAAAATGTGCCTAGAACCATCTCACTGCCTGCTTTGTTGCATTCAAAACAGTTCTCATGAAAATGAGAGTACAAGACAGAAAGTGACTTATTATTTCCACTATGTACTAATTAAGAAAATCTTTTGATTTCTACAGTTTGCATTAAGTAATCCTCTTGTTGGTACAGTACTAAAAATTATTGATGTGTAACTTTTCACTGTATCAGTCATAAATAAGGTAACAAAAAGAATGGAATGTGTGGAACAGGAGTTTTAACAATGCATAAAAAGGATGATGAAGTCCTCTTTGAGGCAGGCATCTTTATCTTATAAAATTAGTTAAGGCAGGTTTCAGATCCTGCAGAATCAGAACTATAGGCCATTAATGTGGGCCCAATATTAATAACTTAGTATAAAGTTGTGCCTGACATTATATGAACTTCTTTTAAGTGAATGACATTTCTTTCATGTCAACATACAATTTTACAAAAGCACTAGTTTCAATATCAGGTTTTAAAATCTTTTACCTTAGGAGCTGGAATAAACTAGCATCTGGCACATGCAAGCCAATCTGAGAAGCAGATTATAAAATTCTGCATAGTACATTTCTTAAAAAAGGTTCTTAATTTTTATTTTTCTTTCCCCCCCCAGATAAATTGTTAATGACCATATTTTAGTGTCTGGATGTCAGATGAAGGCAAATCCTCTTTGATGAGTTAGTAGGCAACAAGTATATAGTTCCTACTTTGTCCTCCACTTTTGCAATTTAATCTGGCTTAAATTCAAGTACATTCTGCATTTAGTTACCTTAAGTATCCTGTCTTCACAGGTTGGGAAAGCGGTTTGTGTTATTCTGCCAAACAGTATGAACAATCAGAGTGAGTAGGAACGTTGCCACTCTTTTAATGGTTATATTCCAAAGGAGTAGGAAGACTTACAAGGATATTAATTGTTCCTAGCTGAATCCTGAATGAAATTAATAATCGGTTAAGCCGTTCAGTTTTCAGAAAACCTTTATTATTTCTACTGTAATTTTAATTGAAAAGCATAGTGTAGTAATATTGACTGGAGTTTCAAAAGACTTTCTCTTTGCTAAAGATTCCACTTATCCAACATGATTCTGCAATTAATCAGATAATTTTTGAATGCTGATGTGATAAAGTATTGCCTACTATGACAATATAGTCCAACAGCTAAGGTAGAGGAATACAGAAGACCCAGAAACTTTCTCTTAGCTTAGGCGTAGGCCCAGAGAGTGTCTTATGGCTATTTTCTTTTCCTCTCTGAGTCAGCTTTATCACCTACTGGAATTTATGAAGTCTCCTCCTTTGTGAAATTATTACTGATCTGTAAGGGAAAGGTATTACATTTATCTAGTTAAAATATTATTCAGTGGTTTAAAGTTACAGAACCACTTTTCAAATTTCATATCTGTTGATCAGCTCGTATCAATCTACTGATGATATACTGATGTAGCATATACAACGTAGGTGATCTGGAGGTATTTCTCATAAACCACAAAGAAGTTTGATGTATTTCTCCCATTAGCTGTATTTTGCAATTTCCAAACAAAGACCACACAAAGTCATGGTGAATGAAATAGGAGAAAGGAGAATAATAATACCTTGATGTATCAGAATCTGTATGGAATCTTCTTCATGGTGGAAAGTCTTCAGAACTTCTCCATGTTTTCAGGGCTATTAATTGAAGGGGCACTTAGTTGCTTTAATGATGTCTTTATTTTTTTAGTTAAAACTTGGTATCTATAATTTGCATAAAAATACACCCCCCCCCTTGATAACAGGTCTTATACTGAGCAATTGAATTTTTGTTTGCATTTCCTTAATATAAGAGCTATCTTACAGACAGCAAGCACAAAAATATGGAGTTTTTCTTTCAAACAGTAGAGTCTGAATTCCTAAGGTGGAATTCAGTCAGCAGGATGCATTCTTAAAGCTCAGGGCAGTGCTACCTCTCTGCTTCTTCAGTGTCACATGCATTTTCTTTATTTCTTTGGAGGTTTTTGGGGAAAGGAGTAGCTGGGCTTTTTTTTTTTTAGAAATTTGGGGGGTACGGTGTGCCTTCTTGTATCTTTTGGTGTCTTTCAGTGATCAAATTGCCCTTAGCACTCATTCTGCTAAAGGAAATGTGGAGGGTCTTCGTACTGCTTTCTTACATACTGAACACTGCTTATAGCACTGCCAAGCAGAAAGACACACCCTTTCAAATTTTACATTGGAGGCTTTGCACAGGCATGCAGAAGTCTGCTGATCAGTACTGTCTGGAATGGTATGTGAGAGGAGGTTGCATTTGTTTGGCTGACTTCTAAACAGGCTAATAAGCTATTATTAGCTTTTCTTGTGAGAGGTCATAGTGGGGAAAAAAGAAGGGGGTTATTAAATGCATTGGCACCAGTTTCAGTGCAGTGAGAATTAAAGGTGGTTAGACCATAGTATTGCTGGAAGGGAATTCAAGAAGTTATCCAGTCAGTGCCTACTGCAAGGCAAGGTCAATTACACTTAGGCAGAGTCTGAGAGACATATGTGCAGCTTTGTCTTAAATACCTCCAGCAGTGGAAATGCCATGGCTTTCCCAAAAGGTGCGACCCAGCCTTTATCTTGCTGCACTATTATTAATACGGTTTTGTTAATATCTTGCTCATTGTAATTTAAGTTGGTTTCTGTTTTTCATATTCACATGAATATGATACTAGGTTAATTTATTCCCCTTTCCTGAAGTTTTTATTTATGTTTTATTTATGTACTTATTTGTTTCTTATCCCCTTTATATCTCAGTTTCACTCCTTCAGATTAAACTCATCTATCTCTTTATTCAATATTATGTAATAAATCGTATTTTAAAAAGCTTTTGTATTTGTACCTCTCCTGTGGAGTCCTTTCCTGTCACCCTTCTTGATAACTATTTCCTCAAACTGGACAGAAAGGATTTCTACTTTGTCCTTACCTGTGCTGCCCAAATCAAAATATTATTGCATTTATCTTTTGCTTATATATGACAATCCAAAATTTAGCTGGTTGACTGCAAAAACATGACCCCATTGACTTAGGTTATGCTGCTTACTAAGATAACTGCTACTTGTGTATCCATCTTTGAGAGTGATTTCACAGAATCATAGAATCATAGGAATGTTTGGGCTGGAAAGGACCTTAAAAACCATCCAGTTCCAAACTCCCAGCCATGGACAGGGATAGCTACCACCAGATCAGGATGCTCAAAGCCTTGTCCAACCTGGGTCTGGGTCAAGAGGTATTTTGTACTTACAGATACTGCTCCATCAGGGTCAGATTTCCTTGATGCAGCAGTCAGTAAAGATGTTTACTACACTTTTTGATAATAAAGAATGAAACATAAGCAGAGTTGTCTTTATATTTTTGTGTGAGAGTTAAAAAGGTTTCTTCTGTTTATTTTATCCCTGCTGTGTGTAAACATAAACAACTCTGCCACTGCCACTTCCATGTAAATAGTACATGAAAGATGAACTTAACAATATGGTTTGGAGAAATATGAGAACCTTATAAGACCTATTTGACCTACAAATGCACGTGCACACAATTTAAAATTCCCTTCTTTCACAGGACTGAGAGTTGTTTATTATATCCAGATCTGAAGGTAGCATAGGAAAATGATCAGTTTGAAATGATTAATTTTTCTGCCCAAATTCAATGGAGCAATGGGCTACAGGCTCACCCTGGAGCTCTGATTACTACCTGTAGAACTGACACATGATACTGTTGAGAACCAGGACCCTGAATGATTTTGATGCAAGAAGAGGGTGATTGGTGGCCTTTTTTTGTGGTCAGATTCTGGCATCTTTCATCAATGAGGTCAGAATCTAGTCCTCCCAAGTGGTTGAAGAAAATCTCCGGGTGCTAGGCCATGATATGATGCTTTTGATTGGACAAGATAACTCTTTCTAAGTCCTTATGCTGTTTGATTACCGGTCCTACAATGACGAGAAAAGTTTCATATGTAAGGATAGTTTTGCACAGTAGCAATAAATTATCAAGAGCTACCAAGTCTGTTTTTTCTTTATACTATCTGATGATTAAATTAGAAAATGTTTATAATTTTTAATTAGGGAATCAAAACTTTACAGATGGAAAGTACTGCCTTACTTTGTTTTGCCCTTTAGGTGAGTTAATTAGGTTTTCTACTCAATTATAATCACAGATAGAATCATTGTACTTCTTGACCTGGTGCTATGAATCAATTCAACATAGTATAGCATGGATTAATTATTGTGAATGCAACCATAATAATGTAGATATTTTTGTAGTAAATATTGTATTTTTTTATTCAAGAAGTCTTGAAGTGAGCTGGTTGCTCAATAAAAAAACATTTTAAAAGGCTGTAGATGATTTAAAACTGACAGAAGGCGAGCATAGAGAGCTTGATACAATGTTTTGAACAGGATTAATTTTGACCTACAAGCACCATCAATATATATCACATTTTTTAAACTATTACATGCAATATGATACAAAATCGTTACACCTTAATTCTTTCTGAGACACTTCCACCTTCTATGTAAAACACAACTTCTCCTCCGTTTCTTTATAAAATTTCTACATTCAACAACGTGGTGACAACAATGTGGTTGCAACTGCTTCATTACTATTGTTTTGATACAGGTTTTGTTTAAAGATTATTTTTTCAGGAAAATTCAAATGTCATCAGAGCCAGCACTGGAGGTGGTATAATTGCTCTAACTGATTTTGCTAAAACAAATTTGAGATTAAGTTTGGGCTATCTTTAGGATTTACATTCTAAAATCATATGCTTTACTACAACTGCTATATCTCCTGTTTTTTCTTTGATTATCTGAGCTACAAACTAGCATGACTGTTTCATGTTGCAATCTTTTTCTTCTGTGTGTCTGTTTCTAGACTTCACCAAGCCAACCCAGTATTATCACCATGCTGCAGGCATTTAGCTAGTTTTCCTGTTTCTTACTGGATTAACTTGTGGCACTATGTTTTCTGTCCTCAAATTCCAAACTTTTTTCAAGGGTACAATAGGCCTGAAATTAGCAAGAGAATGTGAAGCTTTAACTGAACTGAAAGTCTGGACCTCTTGCAATGCCTGCCAAGAATGGTTGAAGTTGACTACAAAAGGAGACCTTTCAGACTACCAGGATTTATATTCCTGACCTATCTTGTTATGTGAATGTCATTTTTCATCACCAATTGTATTTAGCCGTATTCCATTTTATAGGCCTACATAAGAATGGTGACCTAGCTGTTGACTCCCTGCTGTGAGTGACTCTAAATGCTTTTTTTTTAGAGTTTGGTGCTGTCTCTTGATACCTTGTTATCATTTAGGGAGGAATTAATTCTGAAGAAGGAAATGAAGTGAGAAAAGAACAATGAATATCAGGAATTAATTAGACCAAACAAACTATTTGCAAACAAAGACAACCAAGAATGGAAACAGAGGAACAGGATAGATGAAAGTTTGCCAGGTAAAAGAGGGGAAAAGACTAGAAGGTTGGGAGTGCTTGGTTTGTTTTTACTCCTCCTCTGTCCCCCACAGCTTCAGCTGTTATATTTTATTTTCACATAATCTTGCCAATTTTTAGCTTGTTCTACATGAAAAATAGAAGTACCAGTATCATGAGAGTGGAGGTGGTGGGTGGGGTAGATTTTATTCTCTTTCCATTTATGGAAGAAGTACAACATATATTTTGAAACCATCCTTTTAAAATAATTTTAAGAATAATTTTAGAGATTAAAGCAATATAGACAGAGCTTTTGAGAACATTCTGAACTTACTCACTTCAGCCTCCTGGATACTTTAAAACTGACTTGGCACTCCATCAAACTCCCTTATCTCCAGTCCTGTACATACATAAACATGGATGCAAGATTTATATTCATCTTACACTGTAACATATAAGCCTTAGATGTGTAGGTGTATGTGTATGTTATATATATATATAT